>JACDOX010000081.1:2263612-2273977 GCA_014549065.1 Cardinalis cardinalis
TATAGGAGTAAGTGTCTGGGAAAATGACTTTACCTCTGGCTCCTTCATAAATTTTTAATAGGGCAGAAATAGAACCAAAAGGGATTAAAAAAAAAAAAATATGCGTTAGCGTCAAACTCTGGCTCTATTCATAATTAATTATACTTTCAGGGGGAGGGGAAAAAAAGAGGAAACATAATTACAAGCTTCTAGTGAGAACATTCATTATCATGCTAATGCAGAAATCAGCACTGCTGTGCCTGTGTGTGTGTGTGTGTGTGCTCGCTCTGATTCCTGGCGCTGATGGGCGCCGCTCACGGGCACTGAGTGCAGGGAYTGCAAATCCAGAGTTGGGGACGCGGGGCTGAGTCCCAGCCGGGAGCGGCGGGATCGGGACCTGCCGGGGCCGTCTCAGCTCTGCCTCCGCCTCCGAAGGTTCTCATTCTGAGTCAAGGGCGTTTCTTTTCTATATTGTAAGTTAATAAAGTTTTTTTTTTCCCCCTTTATTCCTAAGCTGGAGCCTGCTTTGCTCTATTTCTAGTCACATCTCACAGCAGACACTAAGAAAAGGTGTTTTTCACAAAAGCATTGCACCAGCGTCAAACCATGACACTCCTCCAGCATCCCCAGCCAAGGTGCTCATCAGTGACTTCATAATTTTTTTATTTCCTATTTTTTATATTTTTTAAATTATGTTTTGGGCTGAAAAGCCATTCCAGGAGTGTCAGGAGGCACTTCAGGTGTGAAGAGCAGCGCACMCCAGGGGAGGGAAGAACAAGCTGGGCTGAGGTGGAGGAGAGAGCCCAGGAAGAGGTGGAAGAGGAGAAGAGCAAGGCAATGGTTGCACTGTTTAGTGTCTGACTGCTGCCCCTATTTGCCATGCCAGGGAGATTCTCACCTCACCAAGAGATCCTGAACACTTCCCTGGAGAGGGATCTGGGCTCAGCTGGGCTAAAAGCTGCCCTGGGCAGGCTGTTCCCAAATGCCAGGGGGGAAAGGSAGATTTCCCAGGAAAGAAGGGGCTCATTTTAACCCCAGAGCACTGACATTACCAGCAATAGGGGTTTTTCTCCCTTTTCTACCCTGTTCCATTGGGCACAATCAATGCCAGTGCTGAGCTGGCATTGTGGCCCAGCACGGCACCTGAGTGCCCGGCTGCCCACAGCATCCTTGTGAGAAACTCTTGCAAACCAGAGAAAAACATTTCCTCAGCATTGCAGACCTGAACCARGGGGTCTGCTGGGACCCAGAGGGGTCAGCCACAGGGCTGAGCCTGCTCTTGTAGGATACTTGAAGCTCYARTYGAGATCCAGGAGGAAAAAGCACAGRCTGGGATCCATGGCTTGAACATCACATTCAGCCCCAGACRTGTTTACAGACATGAATTATCTAAATTATATTAAACCTAAGTTCGGCATCTGCACAATCTGAGCATTTCTGGGGAATAATTAAATGGATTTCCCATTATTTCTCAAGCTGCCAAGCCAATGTCCTACTTTCATAAGTCAGAGCCCTGCATTTCCCCAGCAATAAATCCTGCAGCAGCCTGCAGGAACCAGAGCCTGGCAGGCAGAGCAGAGCCAGGGGACAAGGAGGCAGTGCTGGGACACCCAGCCCTCCTGGATGCCCTAAAGGCCTTGGAGCCAAAGAGCTCCATGGGCAGTGCCACGGTGTGCTCTGGAYGGGGAGAGGGCAGCTGAAGCACAAGGAGCAGCCAGTGCTCCAAACAGGGGTTGGAGAGGGGAAGAGGTGGAGATGGAGCCAAGTGTTGGTGTGGTGCCACCCCTGGTTCAGGAATCCTCTGCTGGGAGGAGAAGGACACTGATAATTAAAGCAAGAATGCTGCTTCCCTTCCCTCCAGTGGGAAAATCAGCTCCTGCAGGAAACTGGAGGGAGAAAAGACGGAGCTGGGGAGGAATAATGCTGTGGGATTTAATGCATCCCCACCCTGCCCTAGCCCCCTGAAAATTCATCCTGTGCAGGGTGAAAAACCCTCCAGGATCGCAGGCCCAGTTTGCAGTGAGTGCCAAARAGGGATCACAGAAATCTCGTGGCTGCTGCCCTGTGCCTCCATCCAGRGGACAGCAAGGGGGAATCACTGTCCCAAAAAAGAACGGGAGCTCTGTCACCCACAAACACCTCCRAGTGTCCCCAGCAAAGGAGCATCCAACACCTTCAAAATGTACCAATTTTTCTTGGCACAAAAGCAGCTGCTGGCACGCTGGGATGAGCACATTAAATTTAAGTGTGAAGGCATTAAAAAAACCCGAGAATTGTTTGCACAAAAAGCCACCATTACCCAGGCACGACAGAAGTTCCCTATCCAAGGCTGCTCCACGAGCAGCACCGAGACCCTGCTGTCAGTGTGGAGGTTGGGAAGAAGGGAAAGTTTAAAAAAATCAGATATTTTTGATATTTTTTCCCCCCAGAGGTGGGCTGTGTGCAACATCTGYGAGCCATTGCCCTCCCCACGTGCTCAGGCTCGGCTGAGGGGCTGCCCTGGCCTCGCTGGAGCTCAGCTGTGCCTAATTCCAGCATTTCATTTGCCTGCAAAGCTCCCTGACCCACAGCAGCCCTGGACAAATGGACCAGGGGGTGTTTTTGGCCAGTGACAGAGCTCAGGGCTATTTGGGAACCTGGAGCATAATTGCTCTGCAGAGTCTGCCAGCTGCTCTAAAAATATCCACCCCACCTCAGCTCGCTGACACTCCCATCCTCATCCAGAAATGCTTTTGGAGCCAGAGGCTGAGTAGCACCGGGAACTGAGGCCTCAAAAAGAGCAATTACAAGGAAAATAAAGGGGGAAAAGCACCATTTGCCCATCCCCATGGCACTGGATAAGTGGTGAGTGCTCAGTGTGGAGCGTGGCTGGTGCTTGCAAAATTCCTGGCTCCTGAGGATTGGGGTCAGACCAGCTCCAGGGTGCCCCCAAGCTCTGCTCTGCCCCTTGGAGCGCTTCCCCAAGCCAGAAAACAGAGCACAGGTTTTATGTGAGGGTCTAAAATRAGTTCTCACACGAGGGAGAGCCCAGCCTGCCATGCCCCCCCCCGAAAGCCCTTGCTGATAAAAGGGCCTCACTGTTCCTCCAGATGATGAAATGATGAAACCAGAGCCAAATCCCCTGAAAGGAAACAGATGACCTCTGCTGCTGGGAACTGCTCTGCTCCCTCCATTAACGTGATCATCACCAGAGTGCTGCCAGAGGAAAAGCAGCAAGCACATCCCTGTGCCTGTCCYAGGGAGGGAGGCGCGTCCCCTGCTCCCTGCTGAGGCTCCTCACTGGGGCCCCTGCTGCCCATGGCACTCCCTGCTCCCCCCTTTCTCAGGTGATATTTSCTCTCTGCCAGAGCCCTCAGCAGCCCTGGGCGCTGGTAGGAGTCAYGGTTTTGTTCAAAAAGGTCACACTGAGCATTGCTCCCCTGCACCAAAATGCAGAATTGGCCATCTAAAYGCCCATGGTTGAAGTGGATACAGCCCAGGCCACAGGTCAAGGTTTTTTTTTTTCTCTGTTTATAACCAACCAATGGGAAAATAAAAGAAGATTGTGCATGCCCTTCATAAAGACGTTTTATAGTTCTAAAAAGCAGCCCTAGAGCTTTTCCCAAAAGTCTCCCTGGTGGAATTTGGGAGCAGCCAGCCAGGGGCAGCCCGGCTGTGTTTGCTGAGCATCCTCATCCTCCATCCTCCAGGCCAGRGCAGTGGGAGCTGTTAACCTTCCCCTGACAGAACCCTGCCATGAGAAATGCTGCTGTTGGGTCTCTGAGGTCCCTTCTGAGCCGGGCCATCCCGTGGTAGCCCCAGAAGCTCTGGCTGGAGGTGGTTTTGATGGCAGCGGTGGCTGTCAGTGCAAGGGTGCCCTGCCCCAGCACAGCCTCCTGTGCCCAGGGCAGGGCAAACTCCCCCTTTCCCTTGTGGCACTTTCTCCATCTGCATCAAACGGCAGAGCTATGAATATTCAAARAGACAAATGTGTTAAAAACCGGTGACATGTTCAGGATGGGCTCGTGCTAGCCAGAGAACGTCATTCACAGTAATTACAAATAAAATCCACAGCCCTTCACAGATGACAACAAAYCCAAATGGCCTTTTTGCACAGTGAAAATATTAGCCTTAACACTTTTTTTTTTTTTAAATCTCTTCCAACCAGTTGCTGCTTTCACAGGCACCTCTGAGAGAGCTGATTTTGGGAAAACTTTTCCTGTCTCAGCGGCGTTTGYTGCCTTGTACAGAAAGCAAATTGCACTTTTTTTCTCCCCCTCCCTCTTGTTTGAGAGTTTTCTTGGTAGGGATGGAACCATGAAACAGAAGGGCTGCCTAAATGAAATTATTAACCCAGAGAAACCACTGAAGGAACCTGATTAATTTGCCAAGTAACAGAGCCTGGTTTGTTCTTTTAGGCAACACATCTTAAAGTAATTGAATCACCCCTTGAAAAAAAAAAACAGTAGATGATTGAGCCCTGAGGTACACTCGTTCACTATCCTTAATAAATCTCTCTTTATGAAGGAGGTAGTATGCTTTTCTCATCAGAAACCTGTTAATTTTTTTCTCCTTTAAGTAATTGAATACAAAGTTCAGAATCTATCTGCAGCATCCTTCAAGAGGAAAAAAAAAATCAAAGGTTTATCTCCTGCTTCATCTCAGCAAGTTAATTATGGTCTCATAATTGAGTTAAACCAGCAGGTTATTAAAAATACCACAGGATAATTTTAAATTTTTTTTTTAATGAGTTATCACRAACCCCAAATCTTTAGCAGAATCAAGAGCTGCACTGTGCCCTGCATGCTGCAGGAGATGCCCAAGATGGACCATGCCAACCTCATTCCAGCTAAGAAAAGTGACTGGGGTGGTTTTATTCCTCCTTTTTGGAAGCAAGAGGATGAGCCCATCAGCAGAGCCTGGGGACAATGGTGCATCCCCCTGTGCCTCCCACCACAGAATGAAATCACTGCCCCACAGCCTGGGCTGGGCTGGAAGGGACCTTAAACCTCTTCTTGTGCAACCCCATCCACGGGCAGGGRGCCTCCCACAGTCCCAGSCTGCTCCAAGCCCCAGTGCCCAACCTGGCCTTGAACACCCCCAGGGATCCAGGGCAGCCCCAGCTCCTCTGGGCACCTGTGCCAGSGCTTCACCACCCTCTGAGTGAAGAATTCCTTCCCAACATCTGACCCTACCCCGCATTATTTCAGTTTGAAGCCATTCCCCCCTGCCCTGGCACTCCATGTCTGTCACAGACAACTTTTATGGAAAATCCTTTCCTTGGGATTTCTCCTCCTGAGAAGCTGAGAGGCCTCAGGAACAAAATGCAACCAATGGTTATCTGCTGCTGTGGAATGCAACAGGTGCAGCTGGGATTGGCCTCATGTGGTTGTTTCTAATTCATGGCCGATCACAGCCCAGCTGGCTCAGACACAGAGCCCGGGCCACAAACCTTTGTTAGGATTCCTGTGTTTCTATTCTCAGCTTAGCCAGCCTTCTGATGAGATCCTTTCTTCTATTCTTTTAGTACAGTTTTAATGTAATATATATCATAAAATAATAAATCAGCCTTSTGAAACACGGAGTCAGATCCTCGTCTCTCCCTCATCCAAGAACCCCTGTGAACACCCTCACACAAGTCCTTGCCCCAAGTCCCTCTCCAGCTCTCTTGGAGCCTCTTTGGGCACTGCAAGGGCCTTTAAGCTCTCCACAAATTCTTCTCCAGGCTGAACAGCCCCAACTCTCCCATCCTGCCCTCACAGGAGAGGAGTTTCAGCATCTTTGGTGGCTGTGACTGAGACACCTTTGAGGATTCCCCAAGAAACCTGAGCTGAGCTTTGTTATGCCCTGGGATGGAGGAGGAGCCCCCAAAGCCCCACCACGATGCTCGTGGTGCTTCCACATCAAGTGTATTTCTAATCAGCATTTCACTTCAAATATTACCCATTCAACTAATTCTACTAATTCTAGGGAATTACAGAAATAATTGCTATTTTCCAATAGACACAGGACTGCCTCTCGAGACAGGGAAAAAAAAAAAAAAGGAAAAAAAATGCACTGAAGTACTGTTTAAGGGAAGTCAAAATAAGCTATTTCCATCTCCTCATTTGCAATTAACTTCAGAGCATAACACAGTGGGAGGTGGTTCATGGGAAAAGYACAACTCCACTGTAGCCTCCCTCCTCCTGAGAGCAGGGATCAGCAGAGAGGATGCACCCTCCAGGTGGCAGCCGCCCTGGCCCCTCTGTCTGGCTGCCACCAGGGAGGGCAGGGCAGCTGCCAGCCCCAGCTGTGCCCCTGTGTCCCTGCCCAGCTGTGCTGGCACCACTGGCACCACTGTGGGCCTGTGTGAGACGCTCCATTTCCCTCATCTCCATCCCCACCTGCCTGCAGACCCCACACCACAGCCCCCAGGAGACAAAGCAGAGGGGGAAAAAGGGATGTGAGGCTGAAAACAGCCTGGAAAACAGCCTGGAAGGGTGAACTTCTTCCTGGGAAAARCAGGAGCTGGGTTGGAGTTGGCAGAGTGAGCACAGAGGGGGGYGGCAGAATGGAGCTACTCCCCTCCCAAAAAAAGGGAGATTGTAGTGACCACCAGCCCTTCTTCCAGGCAGCCCATCTCCTGCTTCATCTCTCCCTGTCAGGAGATGGGCTGCCTGAAAGAAGGGCTGGTGGTTACCATAATCTACCTTTTTTTTTAATGCAAAAACAAACAAACAAACAAACAAACAAAAAAACCTAAATCGGGATTTTTCTGTAGCAATGTCCTTCTCTCCTTCCCCAGCAGTGACAGTATTGCTGCAAGGAGAGGTGGCCAGCAGCCATCCCTCCCTGGAGAGCTCTGGGTGCTCTTTGCAGGACTTTGCTCAGTGGGACGTTTGTCYCCCCTGCCTTGCATCAGCCCTGCCTCACCTCGAAGCACCTCTGTGCTCCTGGCTGTTCCTGCCACCTTCCCAAACCGCCCCGCTCTGGGAGCTCCTTTGGAGGAGCTGGTTCCCCTGCACTGTCTGGCAGGGCTGGGAGCTTTCCCTGCTCCCCATGCAAATGCTCCCAGGAGGAGGAGGAGGCTCAGACCCAGCCTGGGAGCCTCCAGCCAGCGCCTGCCCAGGGGCAGGGAACGCAGACTGCAGAGCTGTCCGTCCTGTGCCTCGGCTGGCTCCTGGCCCGTGGGCTGACTGCAAGCCAGGCAGCGAGCACAGCGAGCAGCGAAGGCTGGGGCTGCTCCCGGGGCTGTGCCCTGAGCCCAGCCCTGCTGAACCAGGAGCAGAATCCTGCAGGGTCCATCCCCACCTCCCCTCCAGGGCCCTGTGCTGCCGAGGAGGGGGCTCTGTCCTCCGGCAGGCACTCCCCACCCTCTGCCCTACAACAGGAGCAGCRCCACTGACGTGGCAGCCTGCTGATTGTGCATTAAATATTCACCTACATGATGCTTCCTTTGAAGAATTCTCCTTTTAACTGTTCTATTTTCATCGCTGTCCTCATCTCTCCGTAACGCTCCATCTTCTGCTTAAGTGTCATCTTCAGATTTTGTTCCCAATTAATATTTCTATGGCAACTGCATTTAATTTTGAAGTGGTAGCACTCACTCTGCATAGGAACCAGAGCCTSCTCCTTGCCTCACAGCTCTGTGCTGGACATTTGTGCTGTTGTGTTTGCTTTCAAGAGCCATGGCTCTCCACATCCAGCCCCAGTGCCCTGCCTTGCCCTCTTCATGCCAGTCTGGGCACAGCCTGGAGGTTGCTCCAGGCAAAGCTGAGCTCAGATTAATCCATCAGCTGGGGATCACCAAGGGCCTGCAGTTGCTACAGCCTAAAGCAGATATTTGGGGAACAACCCAGGGAGAAGTTGGGTGCCCAGGCAGGGCAGAACACACTGTGAAACACGAGCTGGTTGGGAATGCAGGAGTGGCAGAAGGGATTGCTGTGTTTGGAAGCCCAGACTTCACCCTGTGTCCAGCTCCAGGTGATGAGCAGAGCTGGGTGGAGAGTTTTGCCCCAACTGCCTGAGCTGTGAACCCGGTGATGGGGGGCAGACACGTCCCTGGTTCCTGCAGCCACCAGGCACTCCCCAAAGGAGTGGGAAGGAGTGATGGGCTCATTCTCTYGCTTCCAAAAGTGGGAAGGCACCCACTTGTGTCCACGTGTGGGTTTCCTCCTCATTCAAAAGGCAGAACCAATCCTTGAAGGTGGGACCAATCCGTGAGGATGGCCASCAGCACAGGATGGGGACACCCCCAGCTCGGTGCCACCGAGTGCACCACAGAAAACTGCCCTGGGCTCTGCACTGGTGAGAAAAAAATGGGCATGGAGTGGTTAAAATGAGCCTGGGTTAGGGCCTGGAATGAGCAGAATTTGTGTGCTGGTTTCCCTGCCATGGCTGCCTCTGGTCTGGCTGAAACCTCGCAGGCATCTCTGGAATGACAGAAATGCTGAACGTCCTGTTGGCTGGGTTCTGCAGCCTCAGCAGGGCTCTGTGCAGAGGAGCCTGTCCCCATGGCCCCAGGGGCTGGCAGCCTGACAGATGGAGCTGCTGCTGCCCTGCTGCATGCACCACACAGGAGTTTGGGATTAACTGCATAAATCCACCTTCAAAATCATTTTGTTCTGAGCCAACACCCCTGCTGCTGCCACTGCCCTCCAGGCACTGTGCAAGCATCTCCTCTTCATGCCTGGTGACAAAACGTGCACAGAGGTTCCCCTGTCACTCCGTGCCTTGGTTCCCCTGGCTGTGTGTGAGGGGTGTTCTCCACTGAGCCTGGGGCACCTCTGCAGTGGCACCACCCCTGGCATTGCCTATTTCCACACTTTTCTTACCAAAACGTCTCAGACACCCCCAGGGGACATTCTGGGGGGTTTGGCCCTGTGTTTAAAGTTGGCATCCAGCTTTTTGATCCCAGACTCCATTCTCTGCAAAGTGCCCAGCTGAATTCCAGCTGAATTCCRCCCAGAGGCTGGCATGCAGCTGGGATGCCCTCCTGCCCTCTGTGCCCGCTGTGCCACTGCCACCCCATGAAGTGCCACCAGCAGAACAAGTGCACTCGCCATAGGTTTGGTTTTCCAAGAGCTCCCAGACAAGCTCTGCTCACAATATCCACATTATTCCTCATTCAAATGAGGGAACCACAGAAAAATGTAACTTTGGAAGCCGAGGAACTTAACTCCCCACAGCTGTGCCYCGGGCCGGGCTCCAGCTGCCTGGTGTCCAGCCCACAGGGCTCCTCCGCGCTCACACAAGCACCACATTCCTCGCAAAACTCACTTCCCAGGATGGGCAGTGACTGTGAATGAGATCTGGGGTTCCTTTCCTGGCCAGCTGGGCCGCCCCGTGGTGGTGGCATGAGCGCGTTTCTCATGGGGCTCCCATCCTGACCATGCCCTCCCCAGAGATGCTGCTACCCAGCCGAGCTGGGCGAGGACCACATTCCCCACTCCTTGCCGGTTAAACTGTGCGTTTTTCCCCACCCAACCCTGCCCCACCAGGCAGAGAGACCTTTCCAAAGCCGAGATGTTGGCTGTGGATCCRAGCTTTGACATAATTCCCGTGGTAAGGACACACGGGCATCCTACCCCGAACAGGACACAGGGAGCTCACAGGGTTTGTGCCTGGGCTGCTTTCCAGCGGGATCCATCCCCTCCCCAAGCATCCATGGCCTGACAGCTCTGCTCCGGCTCTGTGTGGGATGCCCACCCAGCAGCCCAGCACCGGCCCGGGGTCCCAGGGCTGGGGTCTCACCCGTGGCTTTGTCGGGGCTGTGCTGCAGGCTGAGCCACAGGAAAATCCACTTAAAACCCGAGGCAGCCGCACAGATCAGTCTGGCCCCGTGTGTTCGTCTCGCCGGCTGAAGGACTCTGCGGTCCTGGTGGGCAGCCGGGCACAGACGGTAAATCACAAATGAGCTCAGCAAATGCGGCTCCTGCTCCCAAACCCCCTCCCGGCCCGCCCCGGCACGGCAAACAGCGCCGATAATGACGGGCACCGGCTCTCTCTTTAACCTGAGATCTTTACGAGTGATCAGCAAATTCGAGAGGCCAATTAGGGGAAATCAGCACTTCATTAGCAGCCTGAAACGCAGTGGCGGCTGGAAGGAGAGGCGGCAGGGCTCAGCGCGGCGAGCCCCGCGTTCCTGCGGGCGAGGAGATGCTGCGGGCTCCTGGTGCCTGCGGGTCACCGGGTGCCACTGACGTATTCCACAAAAATCCCGTCCCTGGCATTTTTCTGCTGAGAAGCCTCAGAAAAGAAACGTAAACAATAACTATCTGATGGCTGTGGATTGCGGTCCGGAGATGGTTCACCAGCAGGTGCATCTCTGATTGAGCTCATGTGGRTTGTTTTTACTTGATGACCAATCATGGTCCAGCTGTGTCGGACTCTCTGGTCAGTCACAGGATTTTTTATTATCATTCTTTG
>JACDOX010000081.1:2274227-2289045 GCA_014549065.1 Cardinalis cardinalis
ATAATATAATATAATATAATATAATATAATATAATATAATATAATATAATATAATATAATATAATATAATATAATATAATATAATATAATATAATGTATCAGCCTTCTGAAACATGGAGTCAAGATTCTCATCCCTTCCCTCGTCCTGAGGACCCTCAGCCTTTCCTGCATCCCCTTCCCAAGCACGGCGCTGCTGCCCCAGCCCTGGCAGAGCACAAGTTGAGCCCAGCCCAGCTCCCCTGGCAGATGAAAGGGAAAACCCCGAGGTTAAGGCTTGGCAGTGCAGTGAGACGCCTCTCCCCTCCCTGCCTTATGGAACACTTTGTTTTCTAAGCCAGCCTCACGAAAAAGGCATGAAAATTTAATCACCCCGGCACAAAACCCAAGAGCTGCTCTTCACACGCACCTCGCTGTGATTTATCCTCCTGCTAAAGCCTCCACACTCCCCCTGCACTTGGGGCAGCCCCTCTGCCCCAGGATGAGCAGTGTCCCCAGGATGAGCAGTGTCCCCAGGATCAACAGTGTCCCAGGATGAGCAGTGTCCCCAGGATGAGCAGTGTCCCCAGACACCCCAGCAGTGTCCCCAGCATTCCCACAGCCATTCCAGGGCTCCTGCAGCTGCAGGAGGGGCTTTGGGTGCAAAGTGCTTTTTACACCTCTGTGAATTTTGCTGTCAGGACAGTGGGGGTCCAGGAGCACCTTCACTAGGCTGCCCCAGGACAGTGATATATTGAATTTTGCTGTCAGGACAGTGGGGGTCCAGGAGCACCTTCACTAGGCTGCCCCAGGACAGTGATATATTGAATTTTGCTGTGAGGACAGTGGGTCCAGGAGCACCTTCACTAGGCTGCCCCAGGACAGTGATATATTGAATTTTGCTGTGAGGACAGTGGGTCCAGGAGCACCTTCACTAGGCTGCCCCAGGACAGTGATATATTGAATTTTGCTGTGAGGACAGTGGGTCCAGGAGCACCTTCACTAGGC
This sequence comes from Cardinalis cardinalis, assembly GCA_014549065.1. Taxonomy (NCBI): domain Eukaryota; kingdom Metazoa; phylum Chordata; class Aves; order Passeriformes; family Cardinalidae; genus Cardinalis; species Cardinalis cardinalis. The sequence goes on from JACDOX010000081.1 coordinate 2,275,212, forward strand.
TGCCCCAGGACAGTGATATATTGAATTTTGCTGTGAGGACAGTGGGTCCAGGAGCACCTTCACTAGGCTGCTCCAGGACAGTGATATATTGAATTTTGCTGTGAGCAGAGTGGGTCCAGGAGCATCTCCACTGGCCTAGGCTGCTCCAGGGCAGTGACATTGCCCGGGCAGGAGTGCCTGCAGGGCCCCAGCCTGCCTTGGGCTCCAAGGAAAGATTTCTCGGTGGAAACTGAGCCTGAGTGATGAGACACGCAGTGCTGCAAGCCATGGGCTTTGGCTCTTTACCCTTTTCTGGACCTGTGCTCAAGGAAAGCCGTGACATTTATCAGGAGAATGTCCTCCAGTTAAAACCAGAGCCCCTGATTCTGTTAACAATTTGGCAATGAATTAATGACATTTTCCAGTGGAAAAGAAATTGCAAAACTCTCCCGGGAGCTTCTGATTTGACCCAAACAATCTGTCAAGTGAAGCTGGCTGGAGCCTGCCCACTCAGCAGCTCCTGTGGCTCTGAGCTCATCCCCAGCCCAACAGCAATAAATGAAAAACCAGGAGGATGACAGAGGGTGCCAGGGATGAGTTGGGATCTCTGGCTCCATGGATACCCACAGCAAGGAGACCTGAGAGGGTGGGCACACAGGATTTTAGGAGTTCAGCGCCTTGGATGATGGGTTTATTTAAAATATCAATAATATCAATATCAAATGAACCCCATGGTGAGGGTGGAGGTGCCCCAGTCCTTCCAGACCTGGACTCCACCACCTCCAGCTCCAGCCCCAAATCAGTGCCTCAGCAGGACATCCCTGGCCACTGCATATCAGGAAAGAAAAGATGCTTAAACCACCCAATAGCTGGAGCTAAAGGAGAGATTAGCATTATCCAAATTGCCTGCTCCTCAGAGAGAGCAGGGCAGGCTTCCAGGGACGCAATGGATCCCTTTCCCTGGGCATGAGGGATGCTCTGTGCCCCCTGAGCAGGAGGGCTGGGCAGCTGTACCAAGCTGAGGGGATGAAGGGCTGAGGATCCCCCTGGTGTGGCACCCATGGGATCCCCACGAGGCAGGAGACACCTGGGAGAGGCCCAGAGCAGGGCCGGGGCTCCTGCAGCTCCTCAGCAGCATCCTGGCTGCATGAGGATGGAGTGTGAGCTCCCGGGGCTGAGCAGCCCAAAGCCCAGTCACAAACAGGGAGAGGAAAGCTCATTTCTTCTCATTTCTGGGGCAGATCTGCTGCCCTGCCAGCGCCCACATCCCGAGCCCCCTGATTTACAGCCGCAAACTTCGCCTTGACTGGGCTCAGAATCATTAAGCTACAAACCATAGACTAATTATGGGGCCCTGGGCAAGAACGTTAATCCAAAGAGCATAAAATTATAATGACTTTCTTGGCATAATTAGCCCAAACAAGACAAACAGTCCAAACAGCAACGGCAGCTTGGGCACATTCACAGCCCCAGCTCCATCCTCTGCAGGGTGGTGGTGAGGGGCAGAAGGGGGCAGGGGAGCTGTGGCAGCCCCATTTGAGAGTGCCATGGGGCAGCTGGGATGTTCCCATCTCTCCCTCAAGCACGGCTGCCCCATGGTCTGCAGTTTCCCCAGGCACYGAGGGCACCAAACCCGACCCAGCATCAGAGGGGCAGGGAGGATGCAGCCACAGCCAGCTCCAGCTGTCCCTGCCTGCCCAGCCCCTGCAGCCAGCATCACCTGCACGAAACTTCATCACACCAGCCAGGCAGCGCTCTCTTAGGTCTGCCAGGTCCAGAAGGAGCCACTCAGGTCCCTGAGCCTCTTATCAGTGCCTGACTGAGTCCAGGGGCCCAGGGAAGCGGCCCCAGGCAGAATCGGAGGAGCCATTTCCAAAAGCACAGCCTAAGTGTAACACTCACTCTATCTCCATCTTTATTTATTTATTGCTGACTGGGAAGTGCAACACAAAAGCTAATTATTCGATAAAAGCTTTGGGCAGGGTATTAACGAGCCAGACTTGCAAGCAGATTTCCAAACCCCTTTTCTGTCTCTGCCTCCAGATCAGAGGGTGGCTTGGGAAACACGGGGCCCCTTTCCAGTGGGGCTGTGGCTCACCCTGCATGGCCCGGGGACAGACAGGCGTGCCAAGCCTCCACTGCAGCACCACAGGGCTGCTGTCCCTCTTTTCTCCCTCCTGGCTGCTCCCAGTTCCAGAGACAGAAGGGATTTGGAGGGGCTGGGCAGCAGCTCAAGCTGAGCATCCACCAGCATCTCCTCCCCAGACCCTGTGAGGGTTTAAAGCTGTTCTCACCCTCCCACCAAGACAAGCCTTTGGACTCGTTCTGTCCCTATTTCCTGTTTTACCAGACTACTCCAAAAGCAAAAAGAGCTGTCTGGGTGCTGGCAGCTCCTCTGACGAGCCCAAGCTGCCGCCCTTGGGTACAAACAGAAGTGGCCCTGCAGCTCAGAGCCCGCAGTGAGGGCAGGGCACACGCGGAGTGCTGGGGACGTTTTCCACTCCAGAACATCCCAATGGACACCTGAGAGCCTCTCCTGGGTCAGGGTGGCGTTCCTCTCCCTGCCTCCCCCTGTCCCCAGCACCGGCTGGCTTCACGGACACCCATTGGAGCCGTTCCCCAAAAATCTGCTGTTCAATCCTGCTGTAAATCCCAGCTTCCAGTTAATTTTTGCCATGCCAGGCAACACCCTGGAGATGAAATATTGCTCACATTTGCAGCCACACTCAAAGAAAGGTCAGGCAGAAGCATGTGGCTGGAAGCACCATGGAGGGGATCCCACCCCTCCTCCCCCGACTCTCTTTGGGTGCTCCAAAGTGAGCCTCAGGTCTGGCTTCTGATGGGAAAATTAAATAAAATTTGATGGGGAAATGAAATAAATCCATCTCTGTTTTCCCTGCAGGTTCATCTCTGTGTGGGGCTGCCCTAGTGGCAAACCCACCTCCCACCCACTCAAGGCAATGAAACCACTCAAACGTTTTAAAAACAGCGTGTTAGCTGGAAAATGCTGCAACCACGGGATAATGGAGACTATCTCCGGGCAAGCAAGAGATTAGGAAGATAAATGACATCGATAAAGGACATTTTAGCCCAAAGCAATTTGAAATCAATGCAAATGGGGGAGTTTTTGCAGGTGCTGGGGCTGCCCACGGGGAGGGCTCCAGGTTCCCTCCTGGCAGCACAAGCAGTGAGCCAGAAATGGCTCTCACTCTGGAATATTTATTGAATAATTTAATTTCCTGTTAATTGGGAAAACAGTGTTGAAATTGATTGTGTCTTGAACCAGTGACTATTTCAAAGAAGGGAGAGCAACTGCACCTACAGTGAGCCAAGGCTTGTGAGCAAAGTGCATCTTCTAGGGGTGGAAGTGCTTATTTGTCCCAGCAGTTAAACCACCACCAACACAAAAATCAATGTATGGCACATGCTGTCCCTCCCATCTGTGCCTGCAAAGCTCCCCACAGGGACACCCACCCAACAGCTTCCACACTCCTCTTTTCTCAGCCAAACTTCAGGGTTTTTTTAGGACGTGACACATGAGAGAGTGGTGCCAATGAAGGGGGTTGGCAACATGAAAAGCCAATTCCAGATCCCGTGAGCACAATTAATTACTCTTTAAAAAAAAATAAATTAAAAATCTAATCAAGAACTTTTCCTTTCTTCCCCTTTTTTCTGGGTTTTTTTCACCAAGGACAGTRTGTGATGTGTGTAGTCTCAAAAGGAGATTTACTAGAGACTGCTGTGACTAAGGCAAGATGTAATTAGAAGAGGGGAGGAACATTTATCATTTGCCAGAGTGAATTAGGTATTTCGACTTCTCAAAAGAATTGAACACAGAGGGTGAATTTTTTTCCAATTTCTCTCACATCTCCAATATTATTAAGTTCAGCTAGAAAACACTTGAGACAAATTGACTCATCTGAGCCCATCTCTTCATAATTGCTACACATTTTAAATTGGCTTAGTTAAATGAACACTTGGTGGTGGTTGACAGGCTCTGTTGTCTGGATGCAATATTAAAAATATCAAAATCAACACCCGAGCTCGAGCAGAGCTTGGGGATATTGCTTTCCTGAGCACTGGMTATTGCTTTAGCTGGACTGTAGCAAATACCTACAACTCTCAAGGTGTTTTTAGACATAGATTAAGAGATACTATTCCCTTCCCATTAATAGTGAAGCATTTTCCCCCCTTTTCTTTCTACTTAGCAAGAAATTTATTAAGCTCGTGCTCTAAACTGGGCCACCAGCCATGGGTTGTGTACAGAACCCACCCCAATCATGGTTATTCACTTTTCAAGCCTCCACACAGCGCAGTGCCCTCATCTAYTGTGCATTTCCAATTGTCTGCATGGAACATACTCCACTCCCAGCAGTCAGGAGCCTCAAGGTGCCTCATCCCACCCAGTTTTTCATGACTTGGGAGCTCTGGGCAGAGCTGGAGGTGCTCAGCATCCCCCCAGGTCCCAGCAAATCCTCTCTCCCAGCTCATTTCCTCAGTGCTGCTGCGCACTGAGATGTTCCACGGGTCTCCTCTAAAGGAGGAGTCGGACAGGAGGGAAGAATTTGGGTCTGGGCTTTGCCAGCGTGATCTCACACTGCATTTGTGAGGCCCARGAGCTCTGTGAAAACCCAAAGCCAGGCAAAATAACTGCTGATACAGAAACATTGGAGCAGCTCAGGCATGCATTAGATAAGGGATCTTGTTTCTGCTCCCCCTCCCCTTGGCCTGCGTGCTTCCTTTCCACRTTGTTTTATCATGAACAGAAAATAACAGCAGAGACAGAGAGGCAGAGCCTGCCAGCAGCGTGATTTATGTTGGCTTTGGAGCTGGAACACTTGATAAAGCACCCAAAGCCTCGGGGGGCTGCAGCAGAGCTGGGAGCAGCCTGGCCTCCCGCTGCCCCTGGAGCTGGCAGGGGGAAGGATTGGGGCAGAAAGCCCAGGCAGGAGCTGGGATCAGAAATGGGGACTTTTCTGGAGGTTTCCCAACCTGCAGCCCCTTCCTGTACCCACGGCCRCCTCTGCTCCAGCCCTGCTGTCCCTGCCCTTGGGAACTGCCCGCTCCAAAAAACGGGAGAGCAGGTGGAGAGCACCACCCAGCCAGGCCAGGAGGCTGCAGCCTGATGCTGGTAAGGATTATCACCCAACATCTKGCTGTAAAATGCCCCAAAGATGGAGATGGAGGCCACGGAGGGATGTGTCCACAGCGGGATGGAGGCTCTGCAACTTCTCAGCCCAGTTCGCTGCAGACATACACAGATAACCAAGCTGGCAGCATTTTTCACAGGGCTGGGATGGAAATAAATGGGTTCCCAGAGCCCAGTGTGTATTTGTTCATTGCAGTGAGATTTCTCCCTTATTTAAATAGCGTCTCCAAGGCTTTAGCCTCACTCATCTAATAAAGCAGCGTGTCAACACCAGTTCTGCGCCACAAAACCGAGGGCGCTCAGCGACTCCCCCGCGGGACAATTAAATGAAGAGAGAGGAAAACAAAGGATCGTCCCAGCCTGAGCAGAGAGCTCCCAGTGCGCACAGCCCCGCGGGGCAGGGGATTCACCCTGCCCGGGCGAACGGGGCACCGGGAGCGGGGCTGGACGGGCGAATGGGGGCTCGAAACCGCGARTGAGAGCTCAGGGAGAATGGCCCAGGTGCGATGGACGGGGGGCCCTGGCAGCAGCACTGGGCTGCCCTCGCGGGGATGGGAATCAGCAGCAAATGGCTGAGATGGGAACTGGCACAGAAAGCCGAGAGAAACACCTCACTTTAGCGCCGGGTTTGGCAAACCCCACCCTCACACAGCCCCGCCACCTTTCCCCTTCCCTGCCCTTTCCCCCCCTCGAACATCTGCAGACAGCAGCAGTGATGGCATCCCTGGGTTTAACATCAAACTTTTAAAATTCTGGGGTTTTTTTAAATGAAAAGACTTGAGGGCATTTTTAGCACATTTCCATTGAGTTGCCATTTGGAGAAAAGAGCTGTCCTAAAACATCGTGTCTGTCAGGAGATATGGTGCTCTTATCCCCTTTGTAGAAGGGAAGCGGGGAATGTCTCCTTTAAAGTGCCTCAAAATGAATTTAATTTAGAATGGATTTCACATTCGCATTTGATGAATTAAAACCAGTGTGGTTTAACAACTATGTAATGGGGTATATATATGATCTGTTAAACAGGTGTTTGAGGTTTAGCAATTATCTAATAAGAGACTTATACATATTACAGTAGATAAACTTCAATAAATATGTTCTTAATCAACCGGAGAGCACTCAACATACAATTACCGTCCCTGCCACATCTTGTTGAAACGAGCGGCTGATTCAGTGCACGGTGGGATTTTTATGTGCTGCTCAAAAAATCCTCCCCTGCCTCCTGTTCGTGCTGCTGGGCTGGGGTCTCCATGCTTTCCCCCCGGGAATGACAGTGATTTTTCCATGGAATATCCATGATGGGGATATTGTCTCCTGTTCGTGCTGCTGGGCTGGGGTCTCCATGCTYTCCCCCCGGGAAGGAACTCTCAGCAGTGATTTTAACATGGAATTCCCGTGATGGGGATCCGTGGGACAAGCACAAGCCCCTGCCCTCCTTTCCCCACCTTGCTGCCCGCCCATTCACCAAGAGAAATGGAAAGGGGTTCAGGATCGGCAAGAAGAAMCAGAAAGGGATTCGGAGCTCCATCCTGGTGAAAGGTTTGCATTGGGGGGTGTCAAAAGCGGAGCAATGGGTTTAACGAGCCCCACACACCTCGGGATGTTCCCGGCGGGAAGCTGAGCCCTGCTCCTGGCCCTGGGTCACTCCGGCAGCGATGCACAAACCCAGCCCCAYTGTGGGGTTAACGCTCGGATGTTTTGGCTAATTTGCCACGTTTCTAGCTCGGGTGTTAAATCTAATTAGCACATTAGTGCTGGCTTTYCCAGCTGTAAAACAACAGGGAAATCCCCACTAACACCGCAGACAAATGCGTGAGCTGCCTCGGCAGCTTCCCCCGTCCCTTAAATTCGGGTTTCGCCCCAAACCCGAGGACAATGACAGCGCAGCGTCCCTCCCACAGCCGGGAAAATAAACACGGGCTGCTGGTGGAACAGGAAAGTACCCAAAAAGTCCCACCGGCTTCACAGAGTTTGGTTTTTATCACGCACGGACTTCCAAGAGGGGAGTTCGCAGTGGGTTTGAATCAGCGCTGGGACAGAGCAAAACTCAACCGCAGCAGCACTGAGTCGCTGAAATGGCATCTCCCGGTTCTCCTGGACACCCAGCAGCCCCCTCCCGCCGCGTTATAACCGGGTGGGCATCCCCGTGCGGGTTTAACCCCATCCCCTCCGTGGACAGAGGGGTTATCTGCTGAAATGGCATCCACCTCCCCAGGGACCGCCTCCAGCCCCCTCCCGCCGCGTTATAACCGGGTGGGCATCCCCGTGCGGGATTAACCCCATCCCCCCATGTGGACAGAGGGGTTATCTGCTGAAATGGCATCCACCTCCCCAGGGACCGCCTCCAGCCCCCTCCCGCCGCGTTATAACCGGGTGAGCATCCCCGTGCGGGATTAACCCCATCCCCTCCGTGGACAGAGGGGTTATCTGCTGAAATGGCATCTCCCTGGTCCCCCAGGGACCGCCTCCAGCCCCCTCCCGCCGCGTTATAACCGGGTGAGCATCCCTCGTTCTGGATTAACCCCATCCCTTCAGTGGACAGAGGGGTTATCTGCTGAAATGGCATCTCCCTGGTCCCCCGGGACCCCCAGCAGCACTGAGCTGCTGAAATGGCATCCACYTCCCCAGGGACCGCCTCCAGCCCCYTCCCACCGCGTTATAACCGGGTGGGCATCCCCGTGCTGGATTAACCCATCCCCTCCGTGGACAGAGGGGTTCTCTGCTGCAGCGGGGGTTTTTGGGCTCAGCACAGCCTGGGGACCCCTCTCCCCCCACATCCCAGGGCGCTGGGGACAGGATGCTGCCAGCAGCAGGCACAGCAGGGCAGGGAGACAGCGATGCCCCTGCCATGGGGATTCTCCTCTCTTSCCCCCCGGCTGCACAAGAGAACATTTCTAAATGCAGCACTAGTGCTGTCTGCCCGCCAGGCTTGCTCTGGCTGGGAAATCTGAGTCCCGGTGATTTCACAGCAGTAAATGCACGGACACCAGGCATGCCAGCTCCTCGGGCACTGCCTGCCCCGGCTTTGTGATTTCTGCCAAAAACCAGAGCTGTGGAGCCCTCCCTCCAGCACAGCCCAGCGCAGCTCTCCCTTCTCCTGGTGGTACATTTCCCCCACCATCACCAGCGCAGCTTTATCGATGACTGTATTGCCGGCTGTTTAATTATTCCTTTTTAATCCCTTCAAGCAGATGAGACATAAAAGCAAAGGCCGTCAGTGACTGTGGCAAGAGCCCGGCGGGCAGAGCGGATCCCAGCCCGGGCTGTGCCGCCCACCACCATCCCTGTGCTGGACAAGCGTGTGGGAAGAGGCATGCCAGAGGGAACGGCGCTTTAAATAGACGGCAACGTGGGAAAAACAAGGAGGAAGGTGCCAAGGATGCCCCAGGGCTTGTTCCCACCCTCCCCAGCCCGCACTCACAGGCACCCCCCGCTGCAAGCAGCAAAGGCTGAGCATCCTCAGGGGGGSTTTTCTGCTCAGCCCATTCTCACAGCACCCAAACCCTGCTGTTGTGAGGCTGTCACCCCCAGCACCCTGCAGGGCTGCCTGCCGTGTTCCTGCTAAGTTTCAGCTGACAAGCTCAGGTGGAAGGAAAGCAAAAGAGWTTTGCTTCTTTTTTTAGAGCTGAACGGAGAAGTTGTACAATTTCAGCGTATAAATAATTGAAGGGCTAATGTGATCTCAAACTGAGCACTTATGAAATGGAAACGTCCCTGTTGACAGATGAATTCCTGTAAATTTTCTTTGGTTGAGCTCAGATTCCCATTTTGTGCTTGGAAGCAGATGAGGTCACCCTGGCTGGACAGCACACGCTGTGCCTGGCAGGGACCTTTGGAAAGGAAAAAAGGATAATCACAATAATAGTGGCAATAAAGGGCTGAGATTTTAAAGGCTGCAGGACGGCACCCACAGCTCAGTGCACGCATTTGCTCTCCCTCTCCTCAAAGACCCAGAGAGGGTTCCCCGGGATGGCCCCGGGCCTCGGGAGCTGTCCCTGGCCAGTCCCCGTGCATCCCGCAGGAGCAGGGGCCCAGCAGCACGGCAGGGATGGAGGGGAAGGTCAGGACCCCTCCCAGCACAGAGCCACCACCTCCCCCCACGCTGCTGCTGTGTTTACGTTCCGCCTTCCTTCAATTATAATTAATAGCGGCTCATTATCAGGAGGGGACCGTTTATAAGATTCAATTAGAAGCCATTTATTTTAATGCTTTTGAACACAAAATGAGTTTGATCTCAGGAAACATTTCATTAGCATAATCTCCCCATAACAAGATCGTCTCCCGAGCCTGCCATATTCGCACACCAGCAGGGACAGCGCCTGAGCGGGCAGTGGGGCACGGCCGGCACTCCCCTGCCCGGGGAATGGCACCCTCGGGGAGGGCTCAGCGCTCTGGAGGGGGCTCGGCCCTGCCCGGGCACCGGTGCCTCTCAGGCCCGGCTCCCCCCGGCAGCCCCAGCGCGGTCAGAGGTGCCCCAAAGGCAGCCCCGAGCCACCAGCAGCGCTTTGCCCTTGGGCAAACACAGCCCAGGGGCTGATGGCAGAGCCGCCCCTGACCCCTCCAGCTGGAACCCAGCCTGCTCCAGCTCCAGCAGCTCTCAGCAAAGCTGTGCCATGGCACACCGAGGGAATGAGATCATTTCATTTGACTGTTCAGCTTAGGAAATCTAGTCATGAAGCAGGAATGAAAACTTGTGTCTACTCCAAGTCAAAATGCTCAATACAGCATGGCCATTTTTTTCCCCAGGGATAATCAGCTCTGATTTGTTGCCCATATGGAAGATGTATTGGTTTTCCATACACAGGATGAGTTAYACATTTCATAAGCTAAGCTGTCCATATATTCAAAGTAATATGATATCATTCACTTACGCTTAAGTTTCACAGTGCACCACCACGTATTTTGGGTATAAAACCATGCCATGAACACATTTTTAAATGCTTGGTCTTTATCAGAGCCCTGTCTGGAGCTATTGCCTTCCAGAGAATGATGCTCAGGGTGTTCTGCCACATCAGCTGCAAAACAGATGGATAAAAACCCCGACCCTGCCTCAAGCACCAAGCCCCGGCAGCGCCTGTCCCTGGGGGARCAGTTTGGCTTTGGGGCACAGGGATATGGCGCTGCAGAGTGCAGAAAAGCTGTGCCTTGTTTGTTGGATGGAGAAGGAGCCCCCTYAGCCCAGGATCTGCCTGACCCCAGGCTCAGACACCCTTTCCCAGGCCTGGTGTTGTCTCCMTGTTTAATCCAGGCATGTTGCAAASAGGCAGGAATTGAGGTCCCCAGATCACTGCCAATGGACAAAGGGTGTAAAAAACTATAATCATTACTAGAGCATTGGCACTGGAGGGCAGGCATGGGCAGTGCCCACACTGCTGGCCCCTCTGCTGCCCAGCTCTGGCCCTGGGCACAAACCCAAACACTCCCTGCCCAGGATCCTGTTTCAAAGCCGCCTAAACCACCGGGAAATCAATTCCCCTCCAAAGAAATCTCTGGTGTCACAGCTCCAGATTATCTGCTAGTGCAGGAGGCAGTGCTCAAATATTTTAAATGTATGGGCCATACGTTCTGGGAAATGTAACATACACAGAGAAAAAAACATTGCCTCCCATATGGGCTGGGAGAAGCTGCGGATTGCAGCGCGCCGAGCCAGATGGCCACTAACTCAGTGCAGCTGAACAGGAATCTCTGGGCCAAATTCACCCCCAGCACAACCTCCCCGAGCCCCGAGGGCTGATGGCATCGCTCAGCTCCTCCGTGTGACCCCTGCAGGGCGGGAGCTGTGTGCCTGWGGCAGCCAGGCTGTGACACACAGCTGGAACTGGGGTCTGCAGCTGTTCTTCCTGCTGTGCTGTGGGTCTGTCCCCCCTCCCAGAGGTGCTGGAGCCCCCCTGGATCTCTCATTTGCAGGCTGGGAATGGGAAGGTTTGGGGGAATTGGACAATAGGGTCAGAAGCACTTCATAGCACCAAAGCCATACCCACTCTATGGGCTCTCCCTCACTGGGGTGTTGGGTACCTGGATTTGGGGCTGACCACGTCCTGTCACCACCTCCTCAGTGCTGTGCTCCAGCTCTGTGCTGCTGGACCCCCCCCCCTGCACTCTGTCACTTTTCTCTCATGTTTTGGCCAGCAGAAATGAGCAGAAAATCTRTTTTTGTGCTTGATTTGCCACAGAGTGGTGACCAATCCCCGAGCAGCCCTTGCAAACCCACAGCAGAGCCACAGAGCCCCTCCGTGCCTGCTCCAGAACCACACAGCCCTCCCTGGTGGCACAGGGCTGTGGCAGCACCTGGGCAGTTCTGCCRTGGCCAGGTCACTGAAATTGCTCTCTGGAAGTCCCAGTTTGGAGTTCCTGCAGCCATGGGAGCAACGGGCACCTCACACTGACAGCACCACCGTGGGATCAAGCAGCACGTGGGGATGGAAACCCAAAAGGGATGGAAACCCAAAAAGGGATGGAAACCCAAAAGGGATGGAAACCCAAAAAGGGATGGAAACACTTCCTGACACCAGAGGAGCTGTTTCCAGCTCTTACACCATTGAATACCTGGCTCAGGAAGGAGCAAAGGCTGAGCTGTGTCTCCACAGGACATGAAAGAACACAAGCTCACACTGCTGCCCTCAAGGTGAAGAAGAAAAGGGAAGTTTACTTTCTGACTCCAACATTTATAGTTTTTCCAAAAGTGACAGTGGATTGGAGGGTGACAGTGCCACCTCTCCAATGACAGACACTGGACAAACCAACAGYCCATCAAATTTCTCCTCCTCCTCCATATAGGAATGCAAAGCAATGAGTTATTTACAGAAAGAGTGTGAGAAAGTTCACTACAAGAATGTCAGCATCAGAAGGCTTAGAAAATGTTAAAAAACCAGGGTGACAGAGTGCCCAGCTCCCTGGGGCTGCTGGGGCAGCAAAGGCTGAGCCTCCTCCATCTCCACATCACTGGATTTTCCCTGGGAGCCTGGCATGCCCCATCCTGCCCGGGAGTCACCCAGCAGCTCCCATGGAGGCACCAGCCCTGCTGCTCCCCCACCCCATGGAGGCACCAACCCTGCTGCTCTCCCACTCCATGCAGGCACCAACCCTGCTGCTCTCCCCCCATGGAGGCACCAACCCTGCTGCTCTCCCATGCAGGCACCAACCCTGCTGCTCTCCCACCCCATGCAGGCACCAACCCTGCTGCTCTCCCATCCCATGCAGGCTCCAACCCTGCTGCTCCCCCACCCCATGGAGGCCCCAACCCTGCTGCTCTCCCATGCAGGCACCAACCCTGCTGCTCTCCCATGCAGGCACCAACCCTGCTCCTTTCCCCCGCTCCCCCTGGGGTTCTGTCCTCATGAATCATGAGTCTGCAGCAGGGACACCAGATGGGCTCCAAATGAGTCACTTGGAGGAGGTGAAAGGAAAACCAGACCTGCCACGCACTGAGACTGCTGTGACAATAAAAGGGCTGTGGACATAAATCACTCTGGTGTGACTGCAGCCATAATGGTTGTTGGGAACACGTTGGCTTGAGGAAAAAGTGCCAGGCCAGAGCAGTTCCAGGGATGGGGCAGCCACAGCTTCTCCTGGAAACCACCATTATCCCCCTTGCCTTAATGCTGCTGGATTTAAACACAGCTCAGGGATGGAATGGGTCCCTTGATGCRGTGCTGGGTGCCCAGGTCCCATCCCTGAGGGGCACAGGAGCTCAGGTGCTGCTGCAGATCCAGGGCCCTGGGCTTTGGGACAGCCAGCACAGCCCACCAGCCCTGCCAGGGGCTGCTGCTCCAGCCAAGGGAAGGCAGGAGCTGTGATCACAGGAATAAAGAGAATTATTTAGTGACACASATCAGGTATGGTGTGATTGGAGGGGAGCAGTGTCACCCCAGAGAGACAGAGAAGGGAAAGGGAGATACTCCAAGGGATTCTGGCCACACAGTTAATGAAGAACAAGCACAGCTTTCCTCGTTAACCCAGCTCCATGATGGGGTCCTATGGGATTTTCTGGAGTCTCACAAAGATCCTGGAACACCCCTGAAATCCTGGAGAAGGGGAGAGGGGAGGAGCCCCTCGGGGCCCCRTGCYCKGCTCAGGGCCCTGAGGATGCRGCTGGCAGAGGGAGCCCTGGCAGTGCCAGCCACCCCCACGGCCCATCCCACACTGCTCACATTCCTGCCCTCATCTCCWGGCTGCCCAATGCTCCTCTCAGCATCTCTGTTTCTTCCCCGCTCTCCCCAGAGCRGCTCAAGGAGCCTCTGCAGCAGTCCCAGGGAAAGCAGAGGGTGCGACCAGCACGGATCAGGGGCTCCAAAACGACACAGACAGAAACGTCCTTGCTAAAAAGGGATATCCTTCCTCCAGCTAAGAGATGGGAGCCATGTGCCTGGGCCAGGGCCCAGAGCTGAGCAGGTGTGTGGGGCAGGGCTGTTTGCAGCCTCAGCAAGGCCACAGCCCAGCCCTGCCTGGCTCCTGCAGGGAGAACAGGGAGCAGAGGCACAGCGTGCCAGGATTTGTGTGCACCACGACTCCCGCAGGGCTAAGACAGAAAGGAAAGGATTCTGAGCAGCACTGAGAGGCACAGGGAGCTCTGAAATCCCTCTGGCTTCACTTCACCGAGGTCTGTGYTTAAGCAAGGCAGCTCCCTCCCTGCCAAATGCAAACATGATCCTCGGGGGAATAACAGAGCAAAGAATTTGGATGAAGAAGCTTTTTTAAAAAAAAAAAAAA
>JACDOX010000081.1:2300899-2316759 GCA_014549065.1 Cardinalis cardinalis
AAAAAAAACCAAACCAAAACTAAACCAACAAACCCCACAACAAAATAAAAAAGCCTCTCTACTGTTTTGCTTCATCTGTGCTCTCAGCACYGTGGAGGAGCCAGCACAACAAATATTCCCCACAGGATCATTTCTTTCTGAAGAGATAAATGAGCAAAATCTTGTTAAATTGAAGACCAGAGACAARTATAAAGTGGGATTTTCCTGTCTAGGAAAAAAAAAAAAAGTTCCTTTTTCTTGACTAACCAAAGTGTGCAGCATCTTTTCCTGTCACCTCAGCTCCCCAGTGGCTCCCAGCACGTGTTGGGAACGGCCTTGCACAGCAGGAGGGCACCCATCACATCTCTGGGGGGAAAAGGGGATTAACACACCTAATGAAATCCCAGTTTTAGTGGAAACCTTTCCTTAATTTAATCGGCAGCAGGGATACGACAGCAGTGACATGTTAAGGTGATGGAGAGGCACAGCTCTGCTGGAAATTGGGGGGATTGCAAAGAGGGGTGAGCAGTGGGATTGCTGGGGAGAGGCTCAGCAGCTTTTCGTGGGTTTGGGAGTGCCTATGGATGGGACACGAGGCTGAATTTAGGAGCATTTTGGGGAAAAGTGGATTTAACCTCTTACAGGGGGGTTAAGCAGTGCCACAAAGGTGTCCCCRTGAAAGGGACATCAAATGCCAGCTCCTGTGGGATTTGGGCTCCATCAGAGGTGGATGGCATAGAATTATTGAGTGGTTGGGGTTGGAAGGGACCTTAAAATTCATTTTTGTCCCACCCATCCATGGCAGGGACACCTCCCACTGTCCCAGGGGCTCCCAGCCCTGTCCAGCCTGGCCTTGGGCACTGCCAGGGACCCAGGGGCAGCCTCAGCTGCTCTGGGCACCTGTGCCAGGGCCTGCCCACCCTCTGAATAAGGAATTCCTTCTTAACAGCTGATAGAAATCTTCCCTCTTAGTTAAAAACCACTGCCCATTACCCACTCATACAAAAAGCTGCTCTCCCTGCTCCCTTTTAAACACTGAGAGGAGATGACCAGACTGCAGAGCTGCCAAACCCCAAACACAGCCTTGGTTTGGTGAGCACGACTGCCAGCAGCTCCTGCATTCCCAACACAGCCTCAGAAAATCTCAGGAAATTAAGAAAAATAAAGAGTCTCTTGCAGCAGCAGCAGGAACAGCGAGGGCTGGCAGCAGGAGGACACGTTCCTGCACTGGCCCTGCAGCTCTGACACCTTCCCCAAGGGGTAAAGCAGAGATAAAGCTCCCATCCCCAGCCCAAATGATGCTGTGCTTCTGGGGAAAGGGAGAAAAGCAACCTGGAAATGCCTGGCAAGGGGAGATGCTCTCAGAGCTGCTGTGCAGAGCAGGGCTGGGCTGCACCCTGCTCCTGAACCCCCTCATCCAGGGAGGGCTCACCCTCACCCTGAGCCCTCTTCCTCTCCTCACACTGTAACCTTGTGGGATTGTGGGTTTCCTTTCCACACTAAAATGATTTAAAAAGCAGAGGGGCCAGCTCCTGCTCTCCCCTGCACAGAGGAAATTCCTGTCTGTCTCTCTGGGGCTTTGCTTTATCCCTGCATCCGTGCTGGAGCTGCTCCCACCACCACCCTTTAATCGTTTTTGACTCTTACTTCCTCCAGCTCCTCATTCAGCTGCTTCAATCACCAAATTTCACCATTTCCTGAGAGCAGCAACAACAGCAAACAATCAAAAACTCCATTAATGCTGGCAAGAATCCCATTGAAGGGCTGCAGCTCAGGGACTCGGCTGTGGGACAGAGGAGAAGCAGCACCTGCCTGGTGACTGCCACCTCCCAAGGGCTCATCTGCAATGGGAGCAGCTCCTCCAGCAAATACCCACTCAACTATCGATTTATTTATATTTAAAGGAATCCATTTAAAGGCAGCATCTAGTAAAACKAAGAGATTTTTGATGAGAACGAAGAGATTTCTGTTTCTTGGCTCTTGTGCGAAGCTTGTGGAGAAACTGAAGATATCACCTGCTATATTAAGCATGATATGCAGCTTTAGTGGCCAAAACCCACATATCTGCCCTTCAGCTGCCTCACCCACCCATGCTCCCAGCTCTTCAATTATTTGCTCCCTTTAATGCTTTTATGTGAACAGGTTTTCAGGCATGGCAGAAATCCACCACGAGCAAAGAGAAGGAGGCAGGGTGAACAGACATGTTTTCTAAACCCAGCAAAACCTTGTTTGCAGGTCGAGATAAACAGGGAGAGCCAAGTGATGAATGCCTGGCTTCCCACAGCTTTGGGATCTGCCCTGCTGCAAGGACAGACTGACACCCCAAATCYATGCCAATGTTGGGGAGCACACTAACCCTCAGACCTCTGCAGAAACACAGCTCTCATGACACACCAAAAGCCAGCCACCCAAAATAAAGGCAGGAAAAGCTTTTTGATTCCCACAGAAAAGGAAAATTCAGCATTTGGATGAGCCTCCCTCAGGYCAGCCTGTCCCAGGAGGGGGGAGCAGCCCCTGCCAGGGCTTACACGGATTAAARGGGAGTGGAAATACAAATTGTTGAAGCAGCAGCCGAGGGAGCCCGTCCATCTCCCCCAGCACCCGGGGCTCCAGGCTGACAAGAGCTTAATTGCAGCTGGGGGGAGAGAGGAGCCGAGCTGAGCATCCCTCGGGGCATCTTCCCCTGCTTGTTTAACAATCTGCACGTTCCCAGGCCCAGGGAGCACCTCTGCAGCCAGGGGAAGGAAAGGAGGAGCTCTCCCAGCTCCAGCAGGGCTCCCCAAAGCCCCTGTGCCATGCAGAAGGGTGTTCCTACCCTGAGCATCTCTACTTTGCAGCACTTCCCCGGGGTGTTTTTGGCAGGCGATGAGCCAAGAGCATCAGTGCTGTGTCCCACCAGGAGTTTGGTGCTTTGRGTCATCCCCCAAGAGCCCTGGAAGTGCTCAGGGCTGGGCTGGACAGGGCTTTGAGCACCCTGGTCTAGCAGGAGCCATCCCTGCCCATGCCAGGGGGTGGAAATCGATTTTTAGGGTCCATTCCAATCCAAAGTGTCTGGATTCCACCATGCCAGCCCAGTCCTGCTCCCATCCCCGTGGGCATCCCTCCCTCACAGCTGCACAGCCAAGGAGGGGAATCAAACCATGCAAGATGCATCAGTGATTTAACAGGGGGAAGGAAAGGGCTGCAGATAAACCTTAATGACAGAAATGTAACCTATAATTAGCAGCTAACACGCAGGGAAGATGGCCCTCAGATGGAGCCCTTGCCAGCAAGGAGAAASGTGGTCATTTATATTCCATGTGGGTCCCGGAGCAGGCAGGCAGCTCCCACCCACACTGCGTGTGTAAATAAGGGCTCCTTCAAATGAGGGGAGGAATTTACAGCAAACAACATTCTGTGTGCTTGCTCAAGTATCTTATGTTTAAATAATAGGAGCTAAGTGATGCATTTCTGCCCAGGCACTAATCACTTCCAGGGGCCTGCAGCTCCGTGAGGGAAATTGCCTTCTTCAATCATTCAGGACCATCCACGGCTTCTCTGGACACAGAGCTGCTCGTTATTTGCCTCAGTGCTCTGCTTATTCCCACATGGATTTTTGGGGTAAAAAAGTCAGGATTGGGGGTTAAAGAGCCCCACAGCTCTGGGCAGCTCTCAGCATCCCCTGCCACAGCACTGTGAGAGCCCAGGACATCCCTCTGGCTGCCCTGGARGGCTCAGAGACCCTGGCACAGAGCCCACAACCCCTGTGCCTTTGATTCTGACCCATGGAAAAAATTACCAACCTTAYATGAGGATTYACAAGCCACAAATGTTTAAGTACAATGATAGTTAGTTTGTCACAGGGCGAAAAGCAGAATTTTGGGGTTCTTAGAATGGGGACTCGGGGTCCCAAGATGGAGGGATTTGGGTGCGCCTTGTCCTTCTTTCTCCCTYCATCTTCTGGGTGATGGTGGCACTTTTGGATTGGTTTAGGGTAGAGATGGACTGTCTAACATAGGTGATCAGTATTGGAAAATAATTGTAAATAAAGTGCATAAGTAAATAAAGTAAATAAAAAGACAACACTGCCCTGTGGGCAGGCAGTGTGTCACTGACTGACCTGCTGGACAGACCTCMGCAGGCCAGGGAAAGAATGACGTGGATAACAGAAAAGAAACAACTTGAAAACCAGAAGAGAAGAATCYTGACTCCTTCTTGGGTTGCTGGGCTGGGAAAAGAGATTCTGACACATCTCAGGGTCAGCCAGGAGCACAGAGACCCCCGAGACAACTCTGGGAGGGAGGAGAGCCAGGAGACCCCAAACCAAAGCAAACACACCCAGTGCCACCTGCTGCCACCCCTGCCAGCCTGGCACAGCCCCCAGCCCGGGCAGGGAGGGTGCCCAGAGCAGGAATAACGAGCAGAGCAGTTTGCAGCAGGGCTTCCCCTGCCAACCCAAACACGATTTTAACTGCAAACCCCAGCCTGTAATCCGTGCCACAGTTAGAGACCAGCAGGGTTTTGTAACCAGAGCTGGAAAACAAAAGGCCARCACTTGGTTTTAATGCATCACAGCTCCACCCTAACCAGGTGAGAGGGGAAATCCTCCCCTGGGGATCACCTGGGGGTGGCAGGTCCTGGAGCCACCAGCCAGGGGGTGGAGAGGACACCCAACCCACACATGCTGTTAAAGCTGTAGTGCTTTTCCAGCTGCTAAAATCTCAAGTAGGCATTAAATATCTTATTGAGACTATCAGCACATACAATTTGTGGTCATTAAATGCATTTCCTTTATGTTTCCCCGAGGCTAGAACAAACCTTATTTTCGGCTCATTTGCAAGAAAACCCTCTGAAGACTATAATTTACCTGCTACCAACACCATAAATCTTTAAAATTAGTTACTTAACTGTTTGCTAATGACCATGGATGTGTTCACTAATACAGCTACTTTTCAATTAGCTCTCAAGAAGAAATTTGAGCAGAGAGGAATGTTTGGATTTTTTAAATGTGACCTAATGCTATCCCAAGATAACTGAGACAGCACTAAAGGGCCCATCCTCCTTGCCACCCCAAACCCAGCAGTTTGGGGACCATGACCCCATCCAGGTTTGGATAGACTGGATTCAGGCTCATTTCAGCACACACAGGTACACCAGAGCAGCAAATAACCCCAGGAATTCAGGAAAAAGCAGGATACCCCCACTCTGGGCAGGCAGCTGGGAGTGCAMACAGCAGCTGGGGCCAGCACCAGAAGGACATGGAGACAGCAGTGGGACCAACAGAGCTCCCCTGAGCTGTAATTTCCCYGAATCCCTCCCTTCCCTCACCCCTCCAGAGCTGGCTGCACGTTGTTAAGCTCCCCTCCTGCRCAGGGCACCAGTTCTGCCTGAATTCCCACATTTATTCTTAATTACCTCATGAAGAAGTCAGATATATTGACTGCCACCTGTTCAATACATAATTCATGTGCCAGGAGAAGCAATTTCCCAAAGTTCACCTTGCTGGATCCTTGCAGGGGAAGGCAGGGCAGGTTTTTTCCTGGGTGTCAGCACTCAGATGCTGTTGGCAGAGATGGATCCCTGCACGTGCCATGGGGGCAGTGGATTTCCAATCCCTGCTGCAAAACACAGGGGCTACAAATATCAGCACTGGGAGGCATTTTGCAAGGCAGACATTTTAATTTAAATCAATGAGTTATTGATTCATTTTTCATGTAGGAAGGAGAGCTCAGTGTGTATTTCTGCCACTCGATCTGTGCTTCTGATGACCTCAGGCATACAGTATAAACCTGATGTAAAATATTTCCTTTCCTAATAGGGAAGCTTTTATGGCCTTGGACCTGAGTGAGCAGAAAGTCATCTGGGAAAGGATGCCTGACTAGGAAACCATGGCAAGGAAAGTAATTAATGTTTAGCACATACTCTCAAATTAGCCTATCCCTGAATAGGAAGGAAATGAATCACGAGCTGAACTTTTATATAGCCTCAGGGTCTTCTCAGACACTTACAAAATTTCCTGGTGTACAGGAGCTGATAAAGGGCTCAGATCCCCRCACCTACAGCCAGGAGGGAGAGACCTGTCTGCTTTTGAGAAGCTGCCCTATGCCCAGAGTCTGCTTTTGGGAATAGAAAAGCTGGATGGGGATTTTTTAGGGCAATATCTTCATTAGGAAGTTAAGCGCCACAAGGAAAGCTGGCTTTCCTGTGACACCTGAGAGCACAWTCCCTCTGCAATTAAAAAAATCACCAAGATGTCATTGATCCTGGACACTTCCTGATGGGAACCAGCCCCACACCCAGCACAGGCACTGTCTGTGTTTCAGGCAGGGTCCCCTGGCATGCACAGGGCAGGATGGGGAGCTGGCACCTTGCCCTGGCAATGCAGAGAGGGAGAGAGCTGTGTCTGCAGCACTGTCTGCCTGCAGCWCGAGCACTGCAGGTACAAACATCCCTTTCCCAGCCATTTTGCTCTTTCCTGAGGTGATTCCCCAGCARTGGCTCTTTGGTCTCCCACAAGTTCAAACTCCCCAGCCCTAAAGCCATCACCCAGCAGTGGCACCCAGCTGAAATGTCACAGGGGTGGGGATGTCCAGCCAAGRAACAATTCACTACAGCCTCCAAAGACCTTGTCTGACTGCCAGTGTTGTGGTGTTGTGAGGGTTCCCAGGATGAGGTTGAGAGATGAGAATTTGACTCCAAGTTCTCAGAAGGCTGAATATTATATTAATTATATTATATTAATTATATTATATTAATTATATTATATTAATTATATTATATTATATATAATACAATTCACGTTATATTATATTATATATAATATATTATAATATACATTATATTATTTTTATATTACATATTTTATATAATATAATATAGGCACAAAATATAACTAAATAATATATTTATATTATATTACTTTTATTATATTATATGAAAATGATATACTAAAACTATACTAAAAAAAGAGAAAGGAGACATCAGAAGGCTAAAACAAGAATGATAATAAAAACTCATGACTGACCAGTGAGTCCGACACAGCTGGACTGGGATTGGAGATTAAGTAAAAACAATTCACATGGAACCAATCAAAGATGCACCTGCCACATTCCAAGGCAGCAAAACACAGGGAGAAGTGATCAGATAATTATTGTTTACATTTCTTTTCTGAGGCTTCTCAGAGAAAAAATCCTGGCGAAGGGGTTTTTCAGAAAATATCATGGTGACATGCCATGTCCCTCAGAAATCTGCACAGGCACTGGAAGAGCAGCAGGGCAGCCTGGCTGTGCAGTGAGCTCTGCAGGGAAGTGGTTTTCCACAGATTTCCAGGAGATACCAGCAGCTCCTGCCCTCTCTGTGTAATTGCATTCTTTGAAGTCTGGCTCATAAACCAGCAACAACAAAAATCACTTTCATGTCCCTAATAAAGCAGAACTGTAAAAGCACGAGGCAGCTCGCAGGGAAAGCTGACCTGGGCGAGTCAGGAGCAGCAGGGATGGGGATGAGGGCTGAGCCCAGAACAGGCAGCACATGGAGAGAGCAGCAGCCAAGCCAGCCTGAGGGGAGGGCTGAGCTGGGCCAGCACCAACCCTGCCCCAGGGATGTGGCAGTGGAAATTTCTGCAATGCCCTTTTTGAGAAATACTGTGTTTTAGCCCAAAAAGAGGCTCCCACATCCCACCTTTGGGTGTGTGCAGGTCAGCTGCCTTGTCCCACAGCCAGTGGGGTGCATCTGGAACAGCAGCAGGAGCTGGGGAGCRCCAGGATCAGCCCTTCCTGCTGCACCAGAGGGCTCTGAACCAGCCCAGGTGCCTTCTGCCCTCTCTGTGCCAGCCTTTGGGGACACATTTGCTTTCCCCATGTGTCAAGCATCACCTCAGCACCCCTCTGCAGGAGCAGGCTGCCACCACCATGACAGTATTGCAGAAAATCCCCTGTTCCTTGGGCACAGCATCCCAGAACCAGCCCCCTCACACCATCCAGGACACTGCATGTCCTTGATTCACCCCCAAATCCTTTCTCCACAGAGAGGAATAAGGTCTGGGGAAATGTTTTCCCCAGCTGCCTGATGAGAGATGCCAAMAGTGCAGTCCTGAAAGAGTCCCTAATGCAAAATCTGTGCTCTCACAGGGAGCTGCTGCACCCAGGCAGCCTCAGCCAGGTGTTAATGAAGGCTTTTTGGAAAGGCAGACATCACATCAAGGGCAGCTTTCCTCCCCAGCACCAGGGCACAGCAGCAAACAGACACCAGCAGGTTTTTGCAGGTGGAAAGGAAGAGCTCCCAAACATTACCTGGGCAATCATTTCTGGGATGCTTGCAGAGGAAACCCTTCTGGTAATATGAAATGATAAATTATGTGCCAATTATTAATATTAAATGATAAATTATGCGCTCAGCACCCAGGCAGCCTCAGCCAGGTGTTAATCAAGGCTTTTGTGGGGAAGCAGACATCACAAAGACAGTTTTCCTCCCCAGCACCAGGGCAGAGCAGCAAACAGACCCCAGGAGGTTTTTGCAGGTGAAGCTCCCRAACATTACCTGGGCAATCATTTCTGGGATGTTTGCAGAGGAAACCCTTCTGGTAATATGAAATGATAAATTAGGTGCCAATAAGCGTCTCGGCAGCGATCAGAAGGCATTTCAGAGACGAGCAGGAGACGGGGCCAGCCCTGACAGTGACAAATGGAAGCGYGGGCAGACGGAGCGCCCTTCCCGGGGAGGCGCTGGGGAAATGCCGAGTGTCAGCGTTTACAAATGAAACCTGCACTTCCCAGCCTGCCAGGGGGGCAGCAGCACATCCCTCTGAGTCACTCGGAGGGTTCACAGCCGGCTCTCTCCGAAATTAGGCTGGCTCCGGGCTCATTTGCAGAGGGAAATGCAAAAGCCGCATTTGTCATGCACCAGTGTCCCCAGCTGGCAGCAGGGCTCYGCTTTTAACCCTCTGATTTCCTCTTCCCACAGGGGATGCTTTGGGCAATGCTTTCTGACTGAGACCCTGACATTGAGGATTTTGGATGCTGAAGGATATTAATAGATTCAGTGCTAAAAAAGACATTTCAAGGCCAAGGTTCAGAGCACTGCTCCCACGGAAAGGCAGCCAGGGATCAGCCCCAGGTCCCATCACTGGCAGAGAACAGGGGAAGATCTCACTGTGGGAAACCTCAGCATCGTGATTAGACAAGGAAAAGCAAGAAAAGGGAACCCAGGCTGTGCTGCTTGAGGCCAGGATTGCAGGGAGGCCAAGGCTCTGAGCAGGGAACTGCAATGCTGARCAAGGCCTGGCTTGGCTGCAGGGAGCAGAAAGGCCGAGCCCTGAGCCCAGCAGGGCCTGGCCCTCCCGGCTGCCTCCAAACTGACTCCAACCACTGCACAAGCCCTGGAGACTCGAAGGTGGAAGGGAGACAAAGAGCTCCTGAGGGCTTTCTGTATTTTAATCAGCCCCACGGTGGATTTGGGGCTGGGTCCAGGARCCTCAGGATGAAGAAGCTGCTCAAGGAGGCAGCAGCAAAACTCCAAGTGCCTTGGAGCATGGCTGGGCCCCAGKGAGGGCAGAGAGTGCCARAGGCTGCTCCAAAGGCACCTGCCCTTGCCAGCAGAGCAGAAGGAGCCTTGGCAGAGCCCACAGAGTGCTCCAGAGGCAGAGCCACCTCGGCAGAGCACGGATCCCCCAGCAAACAATGGCTCTTTGTAGGGCTAAAACACACCAGATGGCCTGGGCTGGGAGCATCCAAGGCTGAGGATGCACTGAGAGCTGCAGAGGAGGAGCAGGATGAGGAACAGAGCAGCCCCAGGCTCAGGGAGAGCTCAGGGTGTGGAGCCACAAGGAGCCAGGGCTGAGAGATAACGGGGGKGACATCCTCCTGCCTCACCCTGCAGGGAAATCTGCTCTGCCAACACCTACAAACACATCCACAACCCCAAAATGCCCTCCAAAGAGAGCCAGGGAGGGAGCAGAGCCTGGAGGAGAGCTGGTTCACCAGGAACCCCAGAAATGCCCTCCAAAGAGAGCCAGGGAGGGAGCAGAGCCTACAGGAGAGCTGGTTCACCAGGAACCCCAAAAATGCCCTCCAAAGAGAGCCAGGGAGGGAGCAGAGCCTGCAGGGGAGCTGGTTCACCAGGCTCCACAGCGAAACACACCTCTCACAAAAATGAGATGGAGGAGGAGTGAACAGGAGAAAAACCAGCCAAGGCTGATTCCTGGTGTGCTGTGAAGRAAATCCTGTCCCAGAGAAGTGCTCTGTGTGTGCTACCTCCTGCCATGGGTGCAGCAAGGGGGGATTGTGCCAAAGSCAGCGGCCCAAAGGGAGGAAAGCACCGAGCAGTGAGTCAGAGGAAGGGATTTTGCCTATAGATGGTAGAAGAGCACAGAGAGCTGTGAAGGGGGCAGAGRGGAGTGGAAAAGGCCACCAGCAGCAGCAGAGGAGGCGATGGAAGGAGCCAGGAAAGCTGAGCTGTAAATGCAGGACAGCCTGGAGAGCTCTGC
Source organism: Cardinalis cardinalis (assembly GCA_014549065.1). Taxonomy (NCBI): domain Eukaryota; kingdom Metazoa; phylum Chordata; class Aves; order Passeriformes; family Cardinalidae; genus Cardinalis; species Cardinalis cardinalis. The sequence goes on from JACDOX010000081.1 coordinate 2,311,341, forward strand.
ATTGTGCAAGGCAGTAAAACCCYAGAGCCCAGCCAAAATCTGCATTCTGCAGAGCTGCTGTCACCATCCAGAAACCACAGAGCAGCAAGGGGGGCACAGCAGGGTGCTGTGAGCACTGCAAAACCAGCAATAACTCACAACCGACTGAACTCATGAATCAAGTGAGCCCAAAGCCAGTGGTTCCTACAAGGGAAAAACTGAAATTTGTGCTCACAGCTGTTAAAACCCARGGAGATCTGCCCTCAGGTTAGCAGGGCATGGCTGGGAGGGATGGAGCATCTTCTGAGGACAAGCTGGGGCTGGAAAATGTGAAACTGCAGCATCAGCTCTGAAGATGAGCAGGGTGAACCCTGTGGGGACACCTGGCACTGGAAGGGAGGGGAGAGGAGCAGCAGGAGAGAAGCAGCCTCTTCAAGCACTGCAGCAGGACACAAACTCGCTGTTTTCAACCCAAAAACACCCTCAGAGCTGCACACGGGCCAGGGGCAGGTGCTGGCCAGGATGGGGGGCACAGGAGGGTCCCCAGCAGTGGGGTCTGGGGCTGTTTCCATTCCCCCACACCTGGCACCAGCTGAGCCTACCCAAAGCAGCCCCCAAGGAGTTTCACACTTCCCTCAGCTGCCAAACACCCCACACCAGGCTGCACCCTCCCTGCCCCAGCTGTTCCAGCCCTCCAAGGACGGCAGCACCCCCACACTCCTCTTTCATCAACCCCAAGTTGTTCTAAGCAGCAAAACCTCGGTTTCCTGGGAATTTGCACAATTTATCCTGGCAGCCCATCCTGCCCACAGCCCAGAGCAGGAGCACCAAGGCTCCCACACTGCCAGAGCTGCTGGGATGGTCATGGGGCAGCACAATAAATCTGCAAACCCCTGATTCCCTCCTGTGCCTCACTTCCCACCCCCAAATCACACATGCTGTGGCTTTTGCCAAGTTAGGACAGAAGAGAAAAAACATCTGGGGATTTATTTCTTGACCCAAAGCTATCCCTTTTGCAGGAGACCTTCCATGCCAAGTCCTAACTAAAATAAATTAAAAAATAAAAAGAAAATAATAAAATCACATTCATTAGTCAGCTCACTTGGCTGGCTCTGCAATAAGAATGTAATAAACTTTCCATATGTCTCTGATAAACTAGACAGCTTAAGTTATGAACAGAAAAAGGCATCGATTTTTAAAATGTCAAAATTTGCCATGAGACCGGGGCCAAGCACTTGTTCCTAACGAGATGGTGGAAAGAGTCAGCTCCAAGTTCAGAGACAAAAGAGCTGGGGGAGGCCAGGCCAGCTCAGCACTCCTGGCTCCTTTGAAAGCCCTTTTTTCCCCAGAACCCTGGTGCTGTCAGAGCAGGAGGTGTCCCCTCCCAGCACGGAGGGGAGGCTCTGCTGCCCTGCAGGACACCCCTGACAGCACAGAGGGTGCTCCAGGCACACACAGGGAGCAGGGATTGATGAAGGAACTCTGCATGCCCAGTGTGGGGCTCTCCACTCTGCCCTCCGGGGATTTAATGCATTTACTGTGAGCCCATCCACAGAGGGACARTGACCTGTCCTGGCTGGGCCATTGCCCTGAGCTCAGCTCCGATGGAGCCCAGCACCAAASCAGCTGCTCTCCCCTGCAAAAGGCTCTTGGGAAGCTCTGATGCTGCTGCTAGTTTGATACTCACTATTTAATCTGGTCTGCTATTACTTATATAATTCTTTGATTGAATATTTTTTTAAATGTTGGAACACRGTTTTGATCCAGGATGAGACGAGGGGGTACATTCAGTTTTGCTCCGTGATTCTTATAGTCTGTAAGAGCAATCATGCAGAAAAACATTTCACAGAAATTTTAAAACAGAAAAGCAGAGTAGACAAAGCTCCAAAAGAGATGTTAAATAGGGGTTGTAACATATGAAACACAGGCTTCAAGAGGTGTGAGAGCACTGCTTTTCTGTATCTTGTCCCACCCCAGTGGGTCTCCAGCCTACTCCTGAATTTGGAACAGGTTGTCTTTAAATATTTTAGAATGTTTACATTCCARATTCCCTGCTCTATGGTCTCCTAGTAAGTACATTGATGTATTGATTCACACACAGACATCCCYTGCCACATTCCTGATGCTGAGCCCTGTGAGGGATGGGGGCAAACCTTCATTCTGTGCTCTGAGGGTCTGACCCCACCAAGGATGGCAGCACAAGGCACGCAGTGTCACTCCTTTTGCCAGGATTTTTCTCCTGAGAAGCTGAGAGGCCTCAGAGGAAAAGAAAAACAATAATTATCTGCTGCTGTGGAATGCAACAGGTGCATCTGTGATTGGTCTCATGTGGTTGTTTCTAATTAATGGCCAATCACAGGTCCAGCTGGCTCAGACTCTGGTCAGTCACAAGATTTTATTATCATTTCATTCCTTTCTATTCCTTTCAAGCCTTCTGATGAAATCCTTTCTTCTATTCTTTTAGAAGAACGATATTCCTGATATTCCCAGAATCTCCATCACTTCTGAGGTATTCTCTTAACTGTATTTATCACTATAAAATRAACCTGAAGCTAACATGAAACATGGCAATACAACTCCACTGCCAATTCAGCCAGATGTAGCTTTCAAGGGGAAAAAATCCCAGGACTTGACTTTAAACCACATGATATATTAAAACAATACTTTTAGTATAGTTTTAATATATAATTTTCTTTTAATATAATATATATCATAAAATAATAAATCRGCCTTCTGAAACAAGGAGTCAAGATTCTCATCGCTTCCCTCATCCTGGGGACCCTCAAACAGCACAACAATTGGTGACCCCGAGTGATGAGAAATTCCCCAGTGCAGAGTGGCACTGGGGGGTTTTCCAGCCAGCCCCACTCCAGCCCTGGGACAGCAGGATCAGATGGCACCAGGCTGGCGCTGATCTATAAAAGCGTTGCGAGCTGTCCTGCTGGCAGGTGGGCACAGAGCTGGCCCCACCCGGGCTGAACCTGGCCAAAGCCCAGAGAGTGATGGGCTTTCAGCACTTTCATTACAGAGCAGAGGGTGAGAACAGCCTGCCTGATGTTCAGCAGGAAATGGAGCTGCACCAGCRCAGCAGAAATACTCCTGCACAGCTCCCCCAGCAACTCCGGGAGAGCTTCCAAATTCCTGCACCAYTAACATTTAAGGAATCGTCTCTGAACCCTGGCAGTGAAACAGGGAGGGGAAACAAGACACTGTAAATGGATTTGTTCAGTGGAGGTCAGGCACTGAGGGGCTGCTACACTCTGACACAGCAAAGCTCTGCCCCAGAGCACTCCAGCATTGCAGGTTTGCCACCTATTCTGTTGTTCTTTGACCACTCTCAGGCCCTGGCAGCACATTATGGTCGTGCCTCCCATGGCAGAGTGAAGGTGAGGGGACACAGAGCCCCAGGTGAGGGGAGGGGGGACACAGAGCCCCAGGTGAGGGCAGCTGCTGCCTGTGCCCTCCCTGACTGATGGGCAACCCACCAGGGCAAGCTGGTGGCCACAATCCCAAATCCCTGGGGTGGGGCCACAATCCCCAAAATCCCCTGGGGACCACAGCCCCAAATCCCCTGGGGGGGGCCACAATCCCACCAGGGCTGATGGAAGGGGCTGCAAGCAGCAGTGCCAGGTGTGGGTGGCACAAGCAGCCCCCAGCACAAATCCAAAATCCCTGCCTGCCCCTCCCTGGCTCCCCCTGATGCTGCTCCAGCAGACACCGTGGTGCTGTGGGCAGGACAATAATGCTGTGATTTATTTCCCCTCACACAGCAGCCTGACGTCTTTATTGGTGCCTGCAGCAGGCACAGCTCTGCACACACAGACCTGACAGGGAATTGTGCTCCTGCAGTGCCCAGCACGAGGGGCTGGGGCTGCCCTGAGCATCCCTCACTGGGCAGGAATCATCTCCTGAATCACTCCTGGCCATGCTGCGGGAGCTCCCTGGGCTGGGTACAGGGCAAGGCTTTCCCCTGCTTTGTTCTCCAGTGCCCACATTTGAGCTTAGCCTGAGTGCCCCCTCCCTGAGGGTGACTGGAAGGAGACAAATTGTTCCTTTTCAAACAAGCTCCCTGACCTCAGAGTTTAACAGCAGCCCAGAAAATCCAGAGCTCTTCCCTCCCCTCTTTTAGTTAACCTGCCCAATGCCACACAAATGTAACTATAGTTATATTATAATATATATAATGTACATATAAAATATATATTATATATAATGTGTATCTATATTATAATGTGTATATATATGTGTGATATATATATATAAACAGTAATGTAATTATAGTTATAACCTCCCAATTCAATGTCCTCAGTCCCAGATGGAGAACCAGTTCTGCCTCCACTACCCTCTTGCAAACACATGGATTTGGGGCTCTCAATTGAAAAATCTAATTGCATTTTTTTTTCTAAGCCCGGGTCTGTCCTGGTACAAGCTGGGCAGCACAACCCAGTCACACTCCAAACCATTCCATCCCTCAAAAGAGAGTTTTCCATGGCCCCTGCCCCTTCCTACAGGCAGTAAATGAGAGAAAACAKTAAAAAGCTGACCAAGAAGTGCCCCAGTCTGGCTGAGCTGCCCCGGCAGGATGCACTGGCCCTGCCCAGCCCCTCTRGGCTGGCCACACACATCTGGGAGTCACTGCAGGGGAGCAGGACCACCCAGAGCTTCAAAAGGCAGGATCTGCACCCAAAACCCCACGTGCATCCCAGTCCCCGTCCTGAGCCCAGCTCTGATGGCCTCTCAGTGCAGAATGCTGCACAAAATGCTGCACTCACAACACCAATAAATTGCAAATTGCTCATCTGGACACAGCCTGCTGCCACAGGGCTTGGAGCCCTGCAGTACTGCAAGGAGCCCATGGGTCCAGAGTATGTAATTTTCAAGTTTACAGTAAGTTTAAGAGCATATAATGAGCCAAAATCACCTCCAATTAGTTCTTCTGGGACCACCCTGTGTGTGGGAGAGTTTTGCTGCAGCCTGAYGACTCTGCTGCAAAAGGCACAGAATTGTGGAGAGCACACTGGCAGAGGGGACTGTCCCCTCTCAGGTGTCACAGACCTGGCCAGGAAGCAGCAGGAGGTGCCAGAACTGCCTCAGAAAAACAGATTTGGCATTTGGAGGTGGCACAAARCACTTGTGTTCCTCTGCAGCCCAAATGTTTGCTGCACGTGCAATTCTCTCCACTAACAAACCCAGGAGGGGAAAAAAAAATAAATCCTGAAAGAGTTTATGTGCACCCTCATGGGGCTTGGTTTCAGGTCTAATTGCCACTGACACACATTCAATTCCAACTGTTAACCTCACAATTTCTCCCAGTGCAAACTGAGCATGGGAGGCARAGGCTGCTCTGTCCCCAGCCCAGAGCAGCAACTCCTGGGTCACACAGGAATGGTTCTCCCAAAAAGGTTCACCCACCTTTTTGGTGCTGGGCCAGTCAGGAATG
>JACDOX010000081.1:2317152-2332987 GCA_014549065.1 Cardinalis cardinalis
GTCACACAGGAATGGTTTCTCCAGCCCTTTTTGCTCCTGGGTCACACAGGAATGGTTCTCCCAGCCCTTTTTGGGTGCCAGGGATGGGGCTAAGGCTGCCCCTGCTGCAGGACCTGGATCCACAGTCCCTCCCCACATCTGAGAGGGTGTCAGTATTCATACTCAGCACTATTTCAATAAMTGCATAAAGCCAGTGAGCTGCTCAGCCCCACTGCTCAGAGGGGACCCCGAGACCCTTAAAGCAGCGTGAACCAGGGCTGGGAGCAGGAGCCCTGCACAGTAAATCAACAAGCAGCTCTCCCACAGCTGCTGCAGCCAGGCAAGCACAGCCCCAAAACAGCCCCTGGCCAGGCAGGGCCAGCCCACACAGAGCCCTGCTCACCTCTGGAAGGAAAAAGCCCATTTCTGATGCACACCCAGCACTGCTGGATTTACTGCTATCTGCTCCAACAAGGCAAACCCCCCCTGGTCAGCCCAGCTGGCAGCAGAGCCCGCAGCTCAGCCCCCCTGGCTCTCAGTGATGATGATGCCCTGGCATCAATCACCAGGCACAGGAGAAACAGCAGCCCTGGAATGTTGTTGTTGCAGGATTGATGCCTCTTGCTGTGAAAACAAACGCCCCAGACTCGCCTCAAYGTTCATTTTTGATAAATGATTTGCCTTCACCTTGACGCTCCTGCAGCAGCAGGAGACCATTACCCTGAGACAATGTTTTATTCCATTGACATTATCTCTTAATTATAATGTGAGGGATATCAGAGGGAGCAGGAGCCCACCAATCCCTCAGGCTGAGTCCCTGTAGTTTCTCCTGTCAGGGTATCTGGGGGAGGTTTATTCAATGACCTGCCCAAGCCCAGCCTGCAAAGGGGACCCTGCAAGAGATTGCAGGTCTGGTTTCTTCCTTTTTCCTTCCCTTTTTTTTTAATTTCCAGAAGCAAAGAGCTTTTTGGAAAGACAGAAAGGTCGCTTGCATATTTTAAACTGAGATTTTAAGGAAGATTCAAAAGGGATTTGGCATTTACTGTACATCACTTAACATTCAGATGCGATTTTTGGAAGGGATCACAAACCTTATGCTTCAGGCGTTCTGCCAGTTGCTAACTACTGGCAGGAGACTGACAGGTGAGTTCTGTGCTCACCTGGGCTATTTTGGGGTTATTTTCCTCCCAGAGCCCTGCGGAGCTCAGCCCATGCCCGGGGGCTGGGCTGTCAGAGGGTCTGATTGGCATTRATTGTTTCAAAGGCTTTGTTTTGCAAAAAAAACCCTTTCCCAACGCAGTGAATAAACAAGAAGGGGAACCAAAGTGCTGCCCTGAGTCCCTGAAGCACAGCAAGCATCTCTCCTCCTGTCCCAGAGCCCTGCAGAGCGCAGGGAAATAAAATTTAAAAAAAATCCCAGAAACGAACAAAAAAAAACCCCAAAAACAAACAAACCCCACCCCCCCAAACAAATTTAAAAAAAATAAAAACCAAAAAAAAACCCCGACCCAGCAAAGAGCGTTTTTAATATTTAAACCCAGCCAAATTAATTAACTTGCAGGAGAAAATGGYCCGGCCTTTTTTCGGGATGAGGTTTCTCCCCAGCAGGAAAGGGGCAGGTGCCAGCTCCGGCTGCCACCGCACCTGCGGGGCTGGGAGGTGCCAGGAGGGCTGGGCCGCCAAAATCCGCCAAAACCAAAAATCCACCTAAAAAAAACCCCAAAAAACAACAACAAAAAAAATCCCACCAAAAAAAAAAAATCCCACCAAAAAAAAAATTTCTACCCCAAAAATGGGGCTCCCCCCAACCTCTTCACTCCCACCCCCCAGCAGAGCAATTAGCGGCGCCAATTAGCGGTGCCCTAATGCCGGGGCAGGGAGGGGACAGCCCGGGCTGGCACTGGGGACATCTCAGGCCCCCGCGGTCTGTCAGGGGCTCCGTGACGGGACAGAGCCCTGTCCCAGCCCTCGGCAGCTCTCACAATCCAGCTGTGCCCTGGAGCCCGGAGCGCAGAGCTCTCCGCAGGGAGCATGTGTTGATTTGTTTCACGATTTCCATTAATTAGCAGGTAAATGAGATCCCTGYACACTCCTTGGGCACCTGGCCTCATCTGTCTGCGCTCTGACAGCTGCTGGAGCAGTGAGGGCGTTTGCAGCACACCAAGCCTGGCAGAGCATCCCCTCCTCTGTGACCTCCCCGGCCAGCCCATCTGCTCCATTCCACCATCCTCCCCTGGAATTTGTCCTGAGCAGCTCAAAATCCAGCCCAGGGCAGCCAGGGGGGCTCTGAGGCTTCAATTAGCAGGGGAAAGACCTTGGAGCCTGSAGGTGGGATGAGTTTTTGGGCAAATGACAGCCAAAGGGCTCAATTTGGGACCTGGCACAGGACTGAGCTGCTGCACACAGGGAACCAAGCCGAGCAGTCACTGTGCTTCAGCTTCCCCTGAAACCGCTCCTGGAAAGCCAATTAACAGCACCCAGCGCCCGCTCAGCTGCTCTTAATTTGTAATTAAAGTCAGGCCACAGCTGAGCAAYAGCAACCTTTGAGGGGAGGTGATGGGAAAGGGGAATAATGTTTGATTTATGGCAAGGGAGAGAGCCCAGCCTGGCTGCAGGAGGGACTGGTGGGATCACACAGGTTCCGTGGCTTTCAGCAGGGCTGGGGGGAGGCAGAGCTCCCCCTCTATCCCAGGAAATTCCAGGGATGGAGAAGCACACTGAGCAGGGCAGGAGATGCCACAGGGCAGCCCCAGTTAAAGGGGGGCTCAGGGAGGTTCTGGGGACACAAGCAGGGSTGGGCTGGGAGCACTCAGACCAAGGCGTGCACAGACACCTGGAAAACACCCAACCCATCCCCAAACTGCATCAAATAATCTCTTTCATCATGTACCTATTCAGCACCATAGCTTCAGTGAAATTATTGCACACCACTCTCTAGGACAAGGCACATGGACACAGGACRCTCATCTCCAGGAGAAAACACAATTCCTTMGAGATCCACAAACTGTTTTCACAAGCTCTGCTTCCCTCCTTTTGCAAGATTACAGCTTTACCATCCACATGGTTTTTCATGGCTGCAGAATTCCTGCTCAAGTTTTGCAGTTGTGTTTATAGCTGTCCTCCCAGAAAGAAACTGAGAAAGAAATTTCTCTCTCCAAAGAAATTGAGACTCTTCCACGAATAAGAATCCCTCTTCCCCTCCTGACCCTGCAACTCCTGCATGAGAGATGACAGCAGTAAAGGCTCGAGGAGAGCATCCTGCTCCAGCCCCACATGAACACACCCATGGGGCCAGCACMCTCCCACCCCAAGCTGCAGCTCTGATTTAACCAGGATGATTTTTTGGAGGCAGGGGCAGGTTTTGGGTCACGTGGAGGGGTGGGAGATGCTCTCACCCCCCTCATTTACAGCCTGTGACATGCCCCAGTGATTTACAGGCACCAAGAGGGCCTGCAGCCCGCTGGGCTCTCAAGGATTGCTTCACACAGGATGGAGGAGATCAAATGCAAATGGGTGCATGGTATGTGAGCCTCTCCAGCCAGCCAGGGCTGCTAAASCCTCTGCTTTCCTTCACAAGGCTTTGAAATGGGGAAATGCAGCTTTAGATAATTTATTTGCTCAGGGCACTGAGGAGGGCAGGGCAGTATTTATGAGCTGAGGAAAATCCACGAGGTTTGTCTGCAGGAGTGCTGCTSAGGTGGGGAGGGGGAATGTGATCCCTCCCCTCAGCCCTGGCTGCCAGGGACAGGGGTCACTCCTCCAGAGCCCCCAGAGCCTTCCCCATTCCCATCAGGGCATGGGAATTACCCTTGTGAGCATGGGAATCACCCTTGTGAGCACAGCATCACCAGGACAGGGGGGAAGCAGCCCCAGGAGCTGTCTGGCAGCTCTCTGCAGGCAGGCAGGGACTGCCCCTGGTCCCTGTTTGGTCACCCACATGKGTCTCAGGACACTCATCTCCAGGAGAAAACACAATTCCYYMGAGATCCACAAGCTGTTTTCACAAGCTCYGCTTCCCTCCTTCTGCAAGATTAGAATTTTACCATCCCCATGGTTTTTCATGSCTGCAGAGCTCCTGCTCAAGTTCTGCAGTTGTGTTTATAGCTCTCCCTCCCAGTCTTTCCTCCAAAGAAATTGAGACTTTTCCATGAATAAGAATCCCTCTTCCCCTCTGTTTGGTCACCCTCAGGGATCCCCCTGCACCCCTCCAGCACATCAGGACCTGGATGAGGGGGGAGACCGAGTTACCAACACCAGCAACAGCTCTTTGCTAAAGCAGAGCTCAAAAATCCCCAATCATTCATTATTTTTGCCATCRCTGAAGATGCTTTTCCTGCTCCTCGTGGCATCCAGAGCTCTGGAAGCACAGCACTCCCAAGGGAGACAGCTGAGAGAGAGAGGGGCTCAGTGCTGGAGCTGGGGACACGAACGCAGATAAGAGCCACGGGCTGGGAACCTGGGAAACACCAATTCCAGCCCCGGATGTTCCCATGGCTCTGCCTGCTCGGGTTACTGCAGCCCTGGCCCCCAGCCAGAGAATTACTTGGAAAAGCAGAGGAAGTCTGCGGCAGGGGGAGAGGGTRATTCCTTGAAATGCTGTCTTTGGGGAGGGATCTGCCGTTGCTGGAAGTTCCTGCCCTGGAAGCTCAGCTGCACAGCCCAGCTCTCTGCCCCTGATGGCCCCAGGCTGGCAGTGGTGGCACTCTGTGACCTCCATGCCCAGCTCCTGGGCACCAGGGGACCCCTCTGTGTGTGGCACTGCTTGCTCAGGAGGGAATTTCCTGCAGGAACTGCTCTGGGAGCCAGAGCAGATGGAGGAGGCAGAGAGCAGCTGGGTCACCTCGGGAGATGGGGATTTTACAGTGCTGCAAACAGGGYCAGTGAGGCCAGAAACGCAGCTGGACACCCCCAGGAGCACACAGGGGGATGGGAGGGRTCACCAGGCTGGGAACCAGGCAGGCAGCCCTTGGGGGGGTGCCTGATGAAGATTGTGTCCTCCTGAGGAGAACCTGTGGGGCAAAGCCCCTGAGCTGGTATCAGCTGCTGGGGATGCTCCCTGGTGTTGGGGRAGATGARACAGGAAAGGCTTATAAATATGATTGCCTGGCAAAAGATTTTGAGAATATGGAAACTATAAGCAAGATTGAAATGAAAGCCAGCTTTGAGATCCCTCAGTTACTGAACAACTGGAAAACAATGGTGTGGCYRGCTGAAGGTGATCCCCTTTKGATGGAACAACACCCTCTGCYTGCAGACAGCTCCAAGGGTCAGAGCAGACCCYACAGCTTGGCAGAAGGGSCCAAAGAGGAGTTTGTAGGGTTTAAAATGTAACACAGCATGGTAATGTAGTGATTCTTATAGGCTGTATGGAAATGCCATAGGATTTGTRTATTGTACTAGATTGGTTAGTGAGAATTAGAATATTCAATACAGAAGATGATTTATTGTATTATAATGGGAACTTTGCACTCTTACCTCTTGCCTTTTACTCTCTTACGCTCTTTCCCTCTCAATCCTACACCCTGGCCCCACGGAACCCAAAAAGCAGCTGGAGAAGGTCTGGGCACAGCTCTCCAGACCCTCCTCATCCTCAGACACCACACATACCCACAGCAGCAGCTCAGACCATCAGCACCAAATCTGAACCCAGTTTATATCTGGGAAAATCAGGAACTTACAAAAGGAGGAAAATAATAAACTTCATAAAAAGAAATCCCTCTGAAATAGCATTGTGTGCCTCTGTCCCAGCCCCCAGGAACCACAGGCTGAGGGAYCAAACCTTGCTCCCCCCAAGGGACTGAGAGCTCCATTTGGTATCAATTTTCCATCTGGCTGCTCCTTTTTAGGAATTGTTCGTGGTGCTCCCAGGGAGCCGGGATCTGAGCAGGCTGCACACCCTGAGCCCCACAGGCCTGGGGTCACTGGGACCCCCCTGCTGCAATGGGGGCAATTCCCCAGCTGGGTGGGGAAGGGAAACAGGGGCTCCACGAGGGGCTGCACTCTGGTTTGCCCCAACAGAGCCAGGATTTGGGACACAAACAGCCACGAGGAGGTGGCACTGGGGTGGCTTGGGAAGCCCACGGCAGCAAGGAGGGGGCGCCCAAAGGGATGGGCTGAGCCCTGGCTCTCACTGCCAGGGCACCTCAGTAAACACAACAGCCCAAAGCAACAAGTCCAGGGGGGTTTGTTTCCCTTTTTGAAGGGCAGGAGAACTTCTGGCAGCCCTGGGTGRAGGAGCTTGTGCACAGCCAGGCTGATTCCCAGAAATGAAATGGCCCAGCCCTGACTCTGGTGACTGGCAAGGCAGTAAAACGAAGCCTCCTCMAGAGCAGGAGGAGGAAGGACTTTTAGTCCCACTCCTTCAATGAAGCATTAAGCACCGTGAGTTTAACATCCAGCACAGCCCTGAGAGCCTCTRTCTGCTCTCTGCCACAAAAACACACCAGCACTCCACACATGAGGGGATGCCCAGGGCAGGGCTCACCCCGGGGTGATGCTGGGGTCACCCCCGGGCTGTGCTGGCAGGGGAGGGACRGGACAGGGATCCCTGTCACCTCCTGAGGGCCAGCAGAGGCTGCACAGAGGGCACTGCAGCACCTCCAGCTCTGTGCCACACTGAGAAGGAGCTTAAATATCAGCACAGAGCCCCTCACAGAGCCTGGGAGCAGGGCCCAGGCTGCTCCACACAGCAGGTGAGGGGTTTGGGCTGGATCCTGCACCACAGAGCCCCTCACAGAGCCTGGGAGCAGGGCCCAGGCTGCTGCACACAGCAGGTGAGGGGTTTGGGCTGGATCCTGCACCACAGAGCCCTGCCCAAGGGTTAAACACACCCAGCACAGGAGCACAAACCCTGCAGTGCCCAAGCACAGCCCAGGCTCTGCTCCAAAACCACACGAGCTGCTTCTCCTCCCTCCAGCAACTCTCTACCAGACAGAGAGGTTCATYGTGGCCAAACACAAGAGAAACCAGGTGCCACAGGTCACTTCAACTCCTCCAGGCATCCCTTGCCTGGGTTTTGGGTCCTGCAGTCCCACAAAGCTGGGTACCCTACAGCATCCAGGAARGAAAACACTTCCCATCAAACATCACCAATAACTGCAACAGCCCCACATTGGTGTTCAGTTGTTTTCTTGGGGTTTTTTTAAGCAAGAAGAGCCCAAACCCTGCCCCAAGAGATGCATCTGCCCACAACCCCCCCAGTGCCAGCCCCACTCACCACCCTGCAGTGCTGGAGGACTCGGTCCCTGCTGGAGCAGCCTGTGCAGGAGAGCAGAGCCACAGCYCAGGAACAGCCCTGGCTGCCACGAGGAGCAGCAGAGCAAACACACAGCAGAGCAGGGACTCACTGAGCCCAAACTGAGCCCTGGCTGCCCAGCAGGGTTTAACCCAGCCCAGGTAACCATGAACACCTGGCAGTGATGGTTTAACCCAGCCCAGGTAACCATGAACACCTGGCAGTGATGGTTTAACCAGCCCAGATAACCATGAACACCTGGCAGTGATGGTTTAACCAGCCCAGGTAACAATGAACACCTGGCAGTGATGGTTTAACCCAGCCCAGGTAACCATGAACACCTGGCAGTGATGGTTTAACCAGCCCAGGTAACCATGAACACCTGGCAGTGATGGGCACAGGTGAAGGGGATAAGACACAGATTGTCCCTGCTGTGGATGGGCACAGGTGAAGGGGATAACACACAGATTGTCCCTGCTGTGGATGGGCACAGGTGAAGGGGATAACACAGACATTACTGAAGCTGCCCTGTCCCCTCGCCCCTGCAGCTCCCCCAGCCTGGCCATCCTCTGGGGCTGCAGGAAAGTGGGGTAGGGATGGATGCAGGGAATGGGAAATCCTCTGTGCTGCATTTATAAAAGCACCCCTGCCCCAGTGTGGATGGAGGGGGCTGTGTTATCTCCTTCCTCCCTTCCAGAGGGGACAGTGGAGCCTCTGTGACACGGTGGGGGAAGTGACACCAAGCCCTGGCAGCTCCCCCTCGCTGATGAAGTGCCTGGAGGGTGGAGATGACTCGTTCATTTCCCGTGGCTGTGCCAGGCCGGGTGAAAGGCGGCTCCCACAGTAAATCGAGATTGTTGTGATGATAACTGAGCCTGTGGGGGCCAATTAACATCCTCGGGAGAGGGTGAATGACTCCAGCCTGGCCTGGCACAGGGAGGGAGGGTGCTGCACCAGGGGCAGCCCTGCACGCCCTGTATGGAGAGAATTGGCAAGGGACGGTGACACAGGGCCAGGGACGGGCTCGGCGTGTGAGAAGCATTTTAAAACGAGCTGGAAAATTCACAAGCAGCCAACAAGGTGACTGAAGTACAGCGGGAAAACAACCGGGGTGCTGCGTGCCCATGGACAGACACACGGCGGGGTCTGGGACAGGGGATCAGTGCTGAGGATCCCTGACCGTGCCTGTGTCCGTCTGTGCCCCAGGATCAGACCCCGTGTCCATGTCTCTCTGTCCCCCAGGATCAGATGCCCTGTCCCCCCATGTCTGGGTCCCCCTGTCCCCCAGGATCAGACCCTCTGTCCCTCTCTGTCTCCCAGAATCAGATCCCCTGTCTCCCCCTTGTTCAGGTCCCCCTGTCCCCCAGGATCAGACCACTTGTCCCCTCTGTCCCCCCTGTCCCCCAGGATCAGACTCTGGGTCTCCATGTCCCCCGTCACCCAGGATCAGACCACTTGTCCCTTCTGTCCCCCCTGTCCCCCAGGATCAGACCCTGGGTCTCCATGCCCCCCCTGTCCCCCAGGATGAGACCTCTTTCCCCCCTGTCCTCCTTGTCCCCCCGTCCCCTGTGTCCCCCATCCCCGTCCCCTGGGTCCCCGCAGTCTCCGCGGCCCCACAGCGCCCTCCGGCGGCTCCCGGCGGTGCTGCAGCGCTCCCCGAGCGGGGCCGCAGCGCGCTCAGAGCGAGGAGCTCCGCTGCCGCTCCTCTACCTGTCCCGCTCCTGCACCGCCTTCTTCTGCAAAACCCCAAAAAACACCCGCCAGGGCTGCTGCTCAGAGCGCTGTTCCCGTGCTTTGTTCGTGTACGGCTGCAGTTAGCACCGCGATGCCGTCACAGCCTCCCACAGGGAGCCCACCCGTGCTGCACGCTCTGGTGTCCCAGTCCCGGCTCCAGTGTGAGCTGCCCTTTGCCCATGGATACATCCGGATTCAAGGCCAGAGCGAGCTCACAGCTGCAGTTTAAGCATCACTCTCAGTGGGGATTTGTGCCACGCAGATAACCCAGCAGCAGCGGCCACAAGAAGGGACTTGGCCAGTGCTGTCATACCTGCAAGGGACACTTCAGGCATGGACCAAAGTGCCACCTTGCCCTGCTGTCAGCTGGGCTCCATCACTCCATTTCCATGCTCAGGCAGCCCAGGCCCACTGCAGGGCTGGGACACGGCCAGCAAGGAATGCACTGGCCCAGAACTGGGTCTATGTCCTGWGCTCTTCCTGCCCACTGAGAGGAATGGAGGTGTAAGAGAACAGTATTGCTGACCCCACTTGAAAGTCACAGGGACAAAGGTTTCCAGACCCCATCAGCATCCATGTCACACACAGAGCTACAAGTCCTSTGCTCCAAGCCAGAGCAGAGATTCCCACCTCTGTCTCATCCTTGCCAGATGCTCCAGCACTGCCCCCTTTGGTTTTCCCAAGCTCCTTGCTGGAAGTGCACAAGGCAGGTGTGGTAGACAACTACAGGCCAGGCATTTYCCAAAAATATTCCTGGGCTTTGGGGTTCCTTCCCACCAAAGTGTGCCCCGAGACCACCCACCCCCAGGTGAGGTCCAGCCACAGGTCACCCAACACACCAGTTCAGAAATCTGCAATACTTTAATCAAACCCTACTTAAGGCCATTGTTACTTCCATGATTGCACATATTCCTGCTTCTCAAAAGCACAAATATCTTCATTAACACACAAGAACAGGGCCAAGCCTCCCCCTCCCTGTGGCCAGCCAGTGTGACCAGTGCCTCCCAGTGCCCCCCAGTGCCTCCCAGTGCCCCCCAGTGCCTCCCAGTGCCCGTGGCCAGAGGAGCTGATCCCAGATGGCTGAGCAGGCAGCAG
Source organism: Cardinalis cardinalis (assembly GCA_014549065.1). NCBI lineage: Eukaryota > Metazoa > Chordata > Aves > Passeriformes > Cardinalidae > Cardinalis > Cardinalis cardinalis. The sequence continues at coordinate 2,327,195 of JACDOX010000081.1, forward strand.
GAACAGCGCCAGGAGCTGAGTGACAGCTCAGATGTACCCCCAGCTCCTGCCAAGGCTCATCTCACACAGGCACCCAGAGCCAGGAGAGATGAAGCAGCAGGGCTGAGAGCTGGGATGGCTGTGGAGCACAAGGTCATGGCACAGAGCTGGGGCTCTCCAAGTCACCACTGCTCCCCAACACGTAGAAAGGCTGCAGCAACCCCAGGCAGGCTCCAGGTACTGYGGGAAGAGACATCCCTGGAGTGACAGAACCCAGAAATGATTTGCAGCACAGCCCAGTGACATCAAGTGGCAATAAAACTGTGAGTGGCTCCAGGACAGCGTGCCCCATTTGGTGAGATGAACAGTGGCTTTTAAAAAGATCACTAAATCCCATCAGTGCTACCTATACAAACCTCATTTATTTTAAAGGCTGCCATTAAAGTGCCTTTTATCCCTAGCAGTAGGCAGTTTTAAATTGCAGATAACTTCTCAGATCAGTCAGCAACAATCTTCATTCCTTCATTCCACCGGAGAGAAGGGCAGTGGCTCAGGCTGGCCCCTGGGGACAAAAGGGTTCTTGAACACTGTGTTGAGGTTTCAGGATGAGCAGGAACGGGACCATCCCACGGCTTTGCTGTGCTGTGCAGGATCTCTGCCGAGCTGTCCAGGACTTCACCTTCCAGAGGGCTCTGGGGATCTGATGCAGTGTCACCTGCAGCGTGGCTGTGTCCCAGTGGGACCCGTGCCCCAGTGGGAGCTGCCGTGCCCCACTGGGATCCATGTCCCAGTGGGAAGTGTGTCCCAGTGGGATCCATGTCCCAGTGGGATGCACGTCCCATTGGGGAGCTGTCCCATTGGGGAGCTGTCCCAGTGGGGAGATGTCCCACCAGGAGCTGTCCCAGGGGTGGCTCAGGCCTGGGCTCCATGCTGGCTGGGACTGTTCCACCAGGAGGGTGTCCCAGTGGGAGCTGTCCCAGTGGGAAGGTGTCCCAGTTGGGAGGTGTGTCCCAGTGGGAGCTGTCCCCCAGCTGTCCCAGGCTGGCTCATGCCTCAGCTCCGTGCTCCAGGGCTGTCACTGTCCCAGCAGGAAGGCGTCCCAGGCTGGTTCATGCCTGGGCTCCGTGCTGCCCGGGGCTGTCCTGGCTCATGCCTGGGCTCCGTGCTGCCCGGGGCTGTCCTGGCTCATGCCTCAGCTCCGTGCTGCCCGGGGCTGTCGCTGTCCTGCAGCAGCGGGGTGGTCTCAGAGGAGGGGGTGGCTCTGGCGGGGGCTCGGGGGCTCTTCGGGGCAGCTCCTCTCTGCAGGGGAGGGACAGAGGTCACAGCCTGGCCACACACAGCAGTGCCACACGTCCCCACCCAGGCCATGCACACCCCAAGCCTCTTGCAGCGGCCAAGGACCCCCATTTCTTCAATTAAACATTTTTGTGCCTCCTTTCTGTACCTCTCACCTTACCAAAACCAGATTATTTCCATTCCTGCCCACCTGTAACACCACCCGAGCACCCAGCCTGAAGAGCTGTGTGGAGGAGCTGTGGGACAGTCATCCAAGATGGAAGGGACAGGGACACAAGAGCCTGCAGAGCCCCCAGCACACACAGGCAGCRCTCCTTCCCAGGATAATGCAGGTGCAGCCTCTGGGGAAGCGGGAAGGTGGTGCCTTCTGGCACCAGGATGGCTCCTCCTCAGCCAAACACACCTACAGAACAGGTTCACCACCTCAGAGCTGAGCAGGAGCCAGATACACCCTCCAACAGATGACGTGGGCCCTGACCCTAAATCACATGGGCCCTGACCCTAATTAATGCAAGAACATCAGGAGGAAGCAGCAGGTGACAGCAGTGGGTCACTTCCTGCTGCTGGGGACAGGGACACCAACCTGGCCTCACCCAGAGCCTTCTGCTGGCTGGGGATGTGGATTGGGATTTGTAGAGGGACTGTGATGCTTCTCTAACCCTCTGACCATTGCCCAGTGCTGCTCCACCAGTGATACCACCAGCAACACCTGGAGACTTTTTGGGCATGCTGGCATTTGGCTGAAGCTTGGATTTGAGGATCTTGGAGGAATTTTCAACCTTAATGAGCCTCAAAGTGTCTACAGACCTCAGGTGAGGGGATGCAGTCAGGGCAAAAAGGATGGTTAATGTTCAAGAGTCACCTCCTCCAAGCTGAAGAACAGTCCACCCTAACAAGGATCCCAAACCAGCAGGGCAACATGGATGAACCAGGAGCTCCAGACACAAATGCAGAAAGAAGACACGTGGGAGGTGGGAGCAGGGATAGGAAACCTGGCAGGAACACAGGGAAACTCTCCCAGCATGCAGGGATGAAGAGAGGAAAGCCAAAACCCAACTGGAACTGAATCCAGCCAAGGATGTCAGACAAGAAAGGCTTCTCCGAGTACCCAGGTGACCAAGGAGAGAGGGGGGAACCACGAGGGCCTGGGGCTGAATGAGGGAGGGGACCCCAGAAACCAGGGGAAAGTCCAGAGCAAGGAATTTGCACCCTTGGTGGAAGASGATGAGGTCAGAGAACGTGAAGGAACCTAGGCATGCACAAATCCATGGGCCAAGATGGGATGAGGGGGCTCACGTCACAGCAAGGCCATTCCCTGTTGTCTTTGACCAGTCCTGGCTCAAAGACTGAAGGAGAGCAGATCTTGAAAAGGATCAAGAAGGATCTCAGGAGCTACAGAGCAGCCAGCCTCCCTTGATCCTCCAGAAAGTGATGCAGCAGGTAATTCTAGGAACCACTCCCAGCCTATGAAGGACAATTAAATCATCAAGTGTAGTCCCTGGGCTTCACCAAGGGGCAGCTGTGCTTGATCACCTGTGATGGAATGAGTGGCTTGGCAGACCAGGGGAGAACAGGGGTGTTGTCTACCTGCACTCCAGGCTTTGGGCACCATCTCCCTTAAAAACCTTCCAGGGAAGCTGATGAGCTTGGGGTTGTTTGAGCAGGCCCTGAGGTGCACTGGGAACTGGCTGAACAGCCAGGCCCAGAGAGCTGAGTTGGAGGCCAGCAACCATCAGTGTACACCAGGGGTCAGTTCTGGATCCAGGCCTGTTTAACATCTTTATTAATGATCTGCAAAACCTGGGGGGGTGGCTGGTACACCAGAGGGCCCTCAGCAGGCTGAGAGAGGGCCTGGAAGGAGCCTCATGGAGTCCAACAAGAGGATGTGCAAGGATTTCACTCGGGATGAACAGCCCCACGCAGCAGCACACCCTAAAGGTCACCAGCTCTGCAGCAGCCTGGCAGAAAAGGACCTSAGGGTCTTGGGGACAGCGAGCTGAGGGTGAGCTGGGGAGCAAAGGCAGCCAGCTGAGTCCTGGGCTGCACTGGGAGTGCTGCCAGCAGCCCCTGGAGTGATCCTTGCCCTCTGCTCATCACTGCAGAGGACACACACGGAGCACTGTGTGCAGCTCGGGGCYTCCCAGCACAAGAGAGAGATGGAGCTACTGGGAAGAGCCCAGCAAAGGAGCACTGGAGTGATTTTGGGACTGGAGACTCTGATGTGAGCAGAGGCTGAGAGAACTGGGCCTGTGCAGCCTCCAGAAGAGAAGGCTCAGGGGGATCTCAGCACTGGAAACAAGGTTCTGAAGGGAAGGTGTAAGTACAGAGCCAGGCTCTTCTTGGTGGTGTCCAGGGACAGGACAAGAGCAAAGGGACACTTAAACACCTAAAGGGGATTCCATCTGCACAGTAAGAAATACTTTTTTTTTCCTTTTTTCTTTTTTTCCTGTGAAAACTGTAAAAACGAGAACAAGTTGCCCTGGGGAATCTCCACTCCTGAAGACCTTAAGAGACATCTGGAGATGGTGCTGAGCTAGGTGACTCTGCCAGAGCACAGGGATTGGGGATGACCTCCAGAGGCCCCTTCAACCTCAACGACTCAGTGACTTTGTGCTCCTGTAATACAAACCCAGATATTTTATACATCAGAAATTCCCTCCTCTGCTGATGGGAGGGGTGACACCACTGATCTCTGTCACCCCATTCAAATAAACTTACCTCTGGAGCTCAAACACTCAGAGATGGGGGAAAACAGGCAAGAAAAGTTATTTCCTCACACCAATCCTACTTTTCCCCTGATCCCTGCTGACATTTTAGGGCTGCAGATCAGGTACACCAGGAGAAACAATAAGAGCATGTGCTTGCAACCTGGTTAAATGCCAGAATTAAGACATCTAAATTGCCCCAAATAAAGCCATGAGACAACATTGCTCCATCAAAGCTCGCCAGGAGGGCATGGCTGGGAGATGTGGACAGCAAAAGGTTTCATTTGATTGGTTTTGAGTGAAGTTKAATCAAATCAAGAGGAGAGAAAAGTGTGTTACCTTGACTGGGTACCCACCTACAGTCTGGCTTCCTGCAACACCGTCCCCTTAACTGGAGGCAGCTTTGTGGCAGAGGTGGCCTGGTTTGCCTTATTACTGTCTGAGCTCTTTTTATTGCTACTCCAAAATAAAGAGCATTTTTCCTAGAAGACAATCAGTCTGGTTTATGGTGCACTYGGACATGGGTTTCATGAGGGTTCCAATTTTTAGAGGAGATTTGAGAAATCACTGTTCAACTAGAATCTAGTTATTAATGAAGATTTCAAAATTTAGATTAAGCTAAGTCCTATTTAAGATTTTGTTCAGTGTCAAGCCAGTTTTAAAATGGTCTGTTTGCCTTTTGAAAGTGTCAGCACRCATTATACCACAGTGGCAGAGAGCTACAACACCTGGGCCTATTTTACACCCAGATTATGCATTTTTAGAGCTGTGAGTCCAACAGATGCATTTCAAACTGGCTCCACCATAAACTAGGCTAAGATTTGAGTGTTTCACAGCACCTCATCTGCACTGGCCTCAGAGCACACTGCTCCCTCCAGAAGCCAGAGGGAGACAGGACAGCCAGGGAGGAGCTGGCTTCAGGGAGCCCGACACGTGAGGGTGGGGACAATGTCCCTGCTCAGTGTCCCCTCGGACACGGCCTGCGGCTTCGGGAGGCAGAACTGTGCAYGATTAAGCAATCAGAGCTAGATCAGCAACACTTCAATCGAATGAGGAACGCACCTTGGCTGCAAATCGCTGGCTTCCAGTTTACAACCCCTTATCTACTCACTAGGTGGAGACGTTCATGTGGTGTTGTGCAGCTTTCTTAGAGGTTTTAGAAGTCATTGAGGCTTTTTAGTCACTTTCCAGGTAGGCAGGCACTTCCTGCTGTTGATTTTTAGTTCTAACACTTCACGACTCTTTTGGCTGAGCACAGAAATACAGCTGGCTTATGCCTGGGTTTGGGATATTTCACAAGCAGATATTCAGTTGGCTTCAAGGAGTAAAAATCCAGCTTTTCTCCCTGACCCTTTCTAGTATGGCTAAACCTCTTTGATACCAGGAATAAAGACTTGCACAAAGCAGGGTGAGGAAATGCCAGCTCAGGGCTGCACAAGGTGCTAGAAAGAGCTGCCCAGCCTTTTTCAGAGCCCCTGGGCTCCCCAGCAGAGTGCAGCCTGTCTGCCAGCAACCACTGACACGTGCTGAAGGGGAGCAGTGCACCCCAGGACCATGCTGGGAGCACAGTGAGGGCTTGGTGCTGAGCTCTGGGCTCCTCCTGGGCCCCAGCATCGCTCCCACCTGCAGGGGAGCGTGTGGAGGAACAAGGGGATTTGGGATCATGTGCTTAAGTCACTTAAGTAATTGTAGACTTGATTAAAATCCAATTAGGTGGAACTCCAAGAACGCTGGCACTGTGTAAGGTGGGTTTGCATCAGTGTTCCAGGGAGGGCAGGAAGCAGCTGAGCTAAGGCAGCCCCTCACACAGGCT
>JACDOX010000081.1:2333627-2352044 GCA_014549065.1 Cardinalis cardinalis
TCATCCTGCTCTCATCCCAAGAACTGCCTTTTATCCCCACAACAGCCTCTTCACCTCTGCAGCTCTAGAGCCAGCCTAAGCCACCTGAGTGCAGTGCAGAGCTAAATCAGCTTCCTTTGCCATAGGGTTAGGGTAGAAGTCACATCCCTCCTTGGAGAACTAAAGCTGGCAGAGAGCTCAGTGTCACCAGATCACTGGAGCCAGGGGCACAGACCTGCACTGAGTGTTCTGGCTGTTCCACAGTCAGTCCTGACAGCTCAGCCTCACCCCACTGCCTGCCCCACAGCCCAGCTCCCAGCAGGCCCCAAAGRTCTTCACTTCTCAGCAAGCCCAGACCCACAAAGGCTCAGAGGGTTTCACTTCCAGAGCTCTGTCACAGACATCTTTTCTGAAAAATCCTTTCCTTAGGATTTTTCCTCCTGAGAAGCCTCAGGAACAAAATGTAASCAATGGTTATCTGCTGCTGTGGGATGCAACAGGTGCATCTGGGATTGGCCCATGTTGGATGTTTGTAATTAATGGCCAACCACAGTCAGCTGGCTCAGACTCTTTGTCTGAGCCACAAACCTTTGTTTTCATTCTTTCTTTTTCTATTCTTAGCTAACCTTCTGATGAAATCCCTTCTTCTATTCTTTTAGTATAGTTTTAATACAATATATATTATAAAATAATAAATCAGCCTTGTGAAACATGGAGTCAGATCCTCGTCTCCTCCTCATCCTCAGACCCCTGTGAACACAGTCACAGACTCTTGGGAGCAGTTTGCACAGCAAGGGCATTCCAAGGAAACACAGAATCTGKGCTGAGAAGCAGCCACGGTGGCTGTGTCCCCTCTGCAAGAACACAGCAACTGCATGTCATTAGCAGGCTGTGTTCAGATAGCTCCATCCCCTGGAGAAGGCTCTGTTCTGACTGGAAAAACCTGGGAGCCTGCAGAGATGCAGATGTGTGCAACAGCACAGACCTGCTGCTGCCTTCCAGGGAGGCTGGCTTGATAAACTGGGATTGTTCCTTCATTAACTGGGTGAGCTGAGAAATACCTGCTCCTCCAGGCAGCCACTTCCACCACTGCTGTGCACCAAAACCACCAGGAATGCTTCGTGTTACCCATTTGCAGCCCAGTTTCTAGATGGCTCAGGAAGTCCTGCTGCTATCTGCTGGCACCAGCAGGAGATTGCTGGTGGCACCAGCCAGTGTTTCCTCAGACAGGTTAGATTGGCAGCCCAAACTGCATCCTCTGATTGAGTCTGATTTGACTGACAGCACTTCCCACAGGCACCTGCAGGGTCTTACCTTCCTCCTTGCCATGAGGAGAGCTGCTGAGACAATGAGAGGGACACTGAGGCCAAGGAGGATGTACTGCACGTACTCCAGCACCAAGGGCAGCAGCACCAGGTTGGTGTAAAACTGCTTCAGCACTGAGCCTTCAATGGATCCACTCTGCCCAAAAAAGCAACCTGTCAGTGGCATCTCCCTCCATCCAGGCTGAGACAGACACGCTGAATGATTCCTTTCCCACCACCTCCCAGCATAAATCAGGGAATTTATGCAAGATTCAGCCAGGCTAAAAGCTTTTACTGAATAGCAGGAGTCAGCTGGATGTGCACCCCCTTTTACTGAATAGCAGGAGCCAGCTGGAGGCTGCACTCCCAGGCCCACAGGAGGACAGGGATGCTGGCAGCTCTGCCCAGGGCCCCACTTCACCCCACATCTAGGGCAGAGCCAGAGATTTACCAAGTATAGAGCATGGTTTGTTCAGCTCAGAGGGATTAATGGCACAGCCAAGTATTGAAAAGCCTTCTGTTGGTGCTTAATTAGTCTGGCTGGCWTAAAGCTTTATGCAAAGCAGAGTTTCCCCAGCACTGGGTGATGGGGAAGCAGGAGAGGCTCTGCAGAACCAGGCTGAGGAAGGCAGCTCACCTCTGCAAACCACAGCAGCGGCAGGACCACGGGCTTAATGCGCCCTGTTTGACTGGAGGGAAAGAAAATTAAAGAAGAAAAACAAGCTTAGGTTTATGGTTGATCAGGTCACAATTAGCAGCACAATTCTTCCTGAGGGGACACATCTGACACACTGACTGGCCAGGGAACCATGAGGAGGTGGCAATCCCTGCTGCTCCACTGAGCTGCTCCCACCTTGGGGACCAGGTGCGCTCCATGCAGGAGCAGAGCTTGTGCTTCCATGGGGACTTAACTGACCAGGGACAGCAGGAAGTGCCATCCCAAAGCTGGGAGATGAAACTCAGTGCAGCAGAATGCTCAAGTTCCTGCCTCAGTCACCTGGGGGGCACCAAGGGGCTGTCTGGGGGTTTGCCCCCCAGCCCAAGCAGCAAGAGCACACTCCCACCCTTGTTGGTATTTAACATCTGGCACCACAKTTTGGCTACAGAGACCTCCTGTTTGCTTTCACAGAGCTGGAAGTGCCTTGTGGACACAGGTTTCACTCTCTACCCCAAAGGCAGAGTGGGTTTTGCCTCTCCACGTTGCRGTAACTCCTGAGAGGCAGCACAGTGGAGCAGAACAGCTCCTGCCCCTCCAGGAGGAACAATCCCTCCCTCAGCTGTCTGTGAGGGGCAGGGACACTGCCCCAGCTGAGCAAACAGGCATCCCTCTGCACTGCTAAGGGATGAACTCGTGGTCACTGCAATGGCTGATGTTTCAACAGGAGCCAGYTGGCTCCAGCAATGAGACAACTGCTCATGGTAAAGCTTTGGAGAGAGCAAACTCTGCAGCAAGCTCAGCACCAGCAGAGCTCCCTGCTCAGGGAAGGCAGGTGGACATTTCTGGGAGATGAGCACTTACATGATACCAGAAACGTGCTTTATGTACAGGTTCAGCTGCAGCTTGATGGAGCAGTTCATGGGGATGCCTGTCATCTGCAGAGGAAGAGAACAACCAGTTCATCAGTGACTTCTTGGGACCAACAGACCCTGTCCAACCTTCCAAGCCCTTGAAAAACATCACACTTCAAAGCTGGTCTTGTTGACACCCATTAAGACATYGGTTTCTCATGACTCTGCAGTTTTGCAACACATTTTTACAAGCAGAGAATTTTTGTTGGACTGTTCCTGTTTGTAGTCAGCAGCCTGCAGCTAGATAAAAATGGAGTTAACTGTGCTGTTATCGGGAGATGTTTGATACTGTAATAAACTTAATTAGATTTTCATAACTGCGATAAGAAAAGCAGTCAGAACCCAATGTCGAGATAACACACACAGTTTACCTCACCTCAAGAGGGAAACAGGTTTTTTTTGCTTGAGCAAATATCACTGAACATTTAGAAAAACTGACCTCACACAGCACAGGCTGTGGGTGGAAAATCTCAAAGTCCCTTTGCCATCAGCAGCTGGGACAGGGATACCTCAGGACACCCCAATCACCCCTCGGGAGTGGTGACTTCACCCTCTCACTGGGGGTACAGGGGGGGTGTAACAGCAGCAGCCCAGTGCAAAAGCAGTTCCAGATGGGCAGGTTGAGAGAGGGGAAGAAACCAGCCCAAAAATGGAGGTGCCAGCTTGAGGCACAGCGTGGTCCTCAGGCTCTGCCAGCCAGTTCTCATGGCAATGTGCACTGGCAGRGCTGGGGCAGAGCTGGGCTGCTGCCAGATACACCTCCTGGTGTTATAGGCCTGAGTCAGTGGAAAGAGTTTCACCGTGCTTATCGAAACAATTATGTTTATAATTAGTTCTGCAATTCTCTAGAAGCCAGGCTAATTATTCAATTAGTTTATGGCTTTGACATTTTTATCTGCACATGCCCTCGCCAGTCTTTGCACTCTGGAACCTGCTGGGGTCAGCGCCACGAGAGCAGAGCGGTGCCAGCACTCGGCTGACGGCAGGGTGCCCCCGGGCTGGGCTGGTCCCTGGGCTCAGGGGGGACCCGGGGGGGCTCACTCACGGGGTGCACATCCAGGAAAAGCCCGTGCTGCTCCTTGCTGGGGTGCAGGCCTTCCACTGCGTTCACCAGGGACGGGTCGGCGTTGTAGAAGTGAGGGTGGGAAATGAACATCGGCGCATCTGGGGGACATTAAAGGCATCTTAAGCTGCTCCACACCCACCTTAAAAGCTTTTTTTGAGGTCTTTACGGCCTTGCAGTACTTGTTCTGAACAGGCTTTCATAATTTCTCCTCCCAGCCAGTAATCTCCTCCACCTCCTTCCCTCCAGGTTGTTCCACTGATCTGGGAGGGTTCAGGACCACCCAGTCTGTCCCACCACCATGCCATGGTAACCCCTGTGCCCAGACACGAGTAAGGGACACACTGGCCTGTCACACACACTCAGTGTCCAAAGCTAACATTTAATTTGGGATCTGTGTGGGCTGCCTCCTCCTTGCTCCCCCAGCAGCCCAGGGGATGCAATGCTCCCRCTGTACCCCGGGCATTCCCACAAATGCCAGGCTCTCACAGGGCTGGGCACTGAAGGTTAGGAACAAAGGTTTTCCCTCACYGCTGAGAGGCCTGTGGGAGTGCAGAGAGCCCACCAGTACTTCTCAGCATCCCAGCAGGCACTGGAGCTGTTTTTCCAGACAATCAAGCTTCTGTTGCATCGCAAATTTAACACGGGKCCACTAAGGAGAGCCAAGGGGGGGAAAGGACTTACTGAGCCTGCAGGTGCTGACGTTCTGGATGCCAGACTGCAGGCAGGGGCAGAAGCCCTCGTTGGGTGGGTAGTCTGTGCCGTTGGCAAAGAGGGTTTTGGGTGCCACGAAGCGATAGGTGGGCACACCCTGGAACTGCCCAGCCTGCTCGTACACCAGCGTCATGGACCTGCAATGGTTCAGGGGAGAGGGATCAGCATTGGCCAACAGGCTCCCAGCACAGCACTGGCTTCTTATCTTGCCTGGATAAGATGCAGTTGCAATGTAACTTAGACTTTGAGATCAAGATAAACCCTCAGCAGTGCTTCGGGGAATGAGGATTTAAATCTTTTGCTTTCCATGTTTTAAGCACATCTAAAGGGTTGGTCAGGACTAGTCAGGGAGAGAAACCGCAGGCTTTTAAGAAGTCTGTTTGCTCTATCCAGGTGAGATTTGTTTAAAGGCATGCAGTAATCCCCAGGGCTGCTCCCCAAGAGATAATATCCACTTTATGCAAGCCCTGGCTCTGAGGTGCTCCGTTACAGGGCAGGGACACTGGAGAAATCTCTTTTGCAGGCCAACTCCAGCAGCAGATTTCCAGGGGAGTGGAAAATGTCCCTACGTGACATAGCAAGACTTTTTTTTCTTCCTACTAGAGGCTGTTGATATGTGCTGCAATACTGCTGGCCAGGTTTGGTGCAAGCCTCCAGGACAAAAATCTGCTCCCTTCACACTTGAGYGAGGCTTGCAGGGATCAGAGAATCACAGAATGGGTSACAGGGGGCTGCCAGGACAGCCTGGGCAGGCCAAGGGGACGTTCATTCCCACAGAGGAATGGTCCCTCCTGATGCTGGGAGCAAGGATGGGGGTTCAGGGCAAGCTCAGCAGTTACAGGTGGGCTCCTCCCAGTCAGGAGGCAGAGCTTGCTGCAGCCCAGCMGCAGGACAAAACCCTGGTGGGCTGCCTCTCAGCAGCAGCTGCACAGAGAGGCAGGAACGCTCTGAGCCCAGCTGATGGGTGTGACTGTCCACAGAGGCTGAGGCAGAGGTCTGGGGAGGAGACACAGCACTGTCTGAGAGGCTGAGCCACTTCCCCACAGTTCCGTGTGACAGGAAACTCCTGGGCCAACAAGAAACCAAGCTGGGTTTCCTCCACCTCACTGGAAGCATGCCCTGTTCCAGAGGTCCCTGGAGTCTGACAGGARCAGGAATGTGTTTAAACTTCAGCTACAGGTAAACTTCCCTGTAAATTCCTGGCTCCAGGTCACTCTGGTGTTTGCTGGTGTCCCTTGAGCAGAGGAATCCCTGTGCTGTTGCTCAGCTCAGCTCTSTTTGTTGACTGCTCATTGTTCTCTGTTCACCATGAGCACTTGCTTGTTTTGCAGCACTATCTACAAAGCTGGAATTGTCGTTATCTTCCCCAGGCTAGGGACAGGGGTTTTGTGCCTGCTTCCCCTCCTTCCAGCCTGAGGCACAGGCACACAGGCTGGCTCTGAGGGGTACTTTAACCCCTGGGTGATCAGCTAAGGTCAGGGCGTCTTACACAAGCAAAAGGGAAAAAAAAAAAGAAAGAAAAAAAAAGAAGACAGAGCCTGGAAATGGCAGCACGAATTTCCTCCCAGACATAATTTCTCCAAGAGTTTAGTCAGCTGAAAGTTCTGCAGTTACAGTTGCATTTCCCTCTGACAACCCTTACTTCTCCTTTTAACTGTCCACATCTTATCTACATCAGATAACCACATCTGGTTCTTTTGTGCTGATTAAACTGATTAAACGTGGGCAAGCTGGACATCTCCAGTGATCTGGAAGGTATTTATGGACACCACAAGATGCTGACAATGAGACAACCACCCTGTTTGCAAAGCTCAGATCATGCAGACCCAAACTGCACTGAACTYTAGCTACAGGAACAATTCCTGAGCCCTGTGCAGGAGGGGTGCAGCCTGTCCTGCCACCTGCACGGGGACAGGCTGGCAGCTGTGGCCTCACCTGCAGGCATCAGGGCTGTAGAACTGCAGGGAGGTTGGGGACATGAAGGGTGGCCACATCTCCCCTGCTGTCCCGTTGATCATGTTGCACTGGCTGCTCCTCCAGTAATCCACCTGTGGGACAGGTGCAGAGAGAAGAACTCAGAAGGATGAGCTGGCTGGAGCCAGCTCCCACCCCTGCATGGAATGTCCACCACCCCACACTGCTTCCACAGCAGCACCAAAGATCTTTCCCATCTTAGGCATATTTTCCATCCTCTGTGATTCTGTGAGCAAACAATTAATGGACAAGATCCCCCTGCCCCCAGAGGCTGAGCTCTACATTCAGCTGATTTTAGTAAGGAGCAGAATTCCACATGGGAAGAGTAAAGCATCCTTTAACAGGAGCATTTAAGACCTTCAACACAGGCCACAGGAGCCTGAGACTTCAACCATTAGAGGCAACCAGCCCCAACAGCACTGCAAGGGAGTGCAAATGAAAAACTCATGAGGAGATGAATTTACTGCTTCCTGAAAAGCCCCTTGCCACATGGCTGCCTCCTGGAAACTTGCTGAAACAGAAATTGCAGCACTTGAAATCCTGTAGAAACTTTTCTTCACACCTGACCCACACACAACAGCACCCAGAGCTTTCAGCTGACCCTGCTTTAGTCAGGCACTGCCCATTATTCAAGGCTGGCTGCCAGACTCACCTTCTTGAGCCCATTCCATGAATCCACCATGTGCACCTGGCTGATGTTGCTCATGCCCGTGTTTACTGTGAACAGCCCAGAGTCGGAGTTGTTGAACTGCAGAGAGAAGGAAGGAATGATCGTTTAATCTTGGCTGATGTTGCCCATGCCCGTGTGTACTGTGAACAGCCCAGAGCTGGAGTTGTTAAACTGCAGAGAAAAGGAAGGAATGATTGTTTAATCTTGGCTGATGTTGTCCATGCCCGTGTGTACTGTGAACAGCCCAGAGCTGGAGTTGTTAAACTGCAGAGAAAAGGAAGGAATGATTGTTTAATCCGCACACAACACGTGCCTGACTCTGGGTGCCCCATCAGCCACTCACTCAGTGTCTCAGCTGTCCCCAGAATCAATATTGCTGGGGTTTTAGCATTCCAAACCAACACTTACATCCATGAATAATCCAAACTTCCCCTTGAAAGGGAGCAGGCCAGGAATAATCGTATTTATTGCATCTATCAGGGGGTCGTCGTAGCCCCACATGATCTCGCCCACGGTGCGGTTCATGAACGCCTCCTGCTTCAGGCTGGCCAGGGCTCCACTCAGCAAAAGCTTCACAAAATCTGGCAGTTTTTCCACCATCACAGCTGCTCCCTGAGAAAGAAAACAAATGTCAGGGATGAGAGGCCCATCTTTAGCAAAGATGAAGCATTTTTGGTGTTAACCCAAATCGTTCTGCTGCTCCCATCTATAGCTCCAGAGGAGTCCCCTGGACAGACTGAGGTTCTTCATTTGTTCCCAGTTGGGGAAGAAAGCAGTTGAGGGCTCACAGGCTTGATTTCCCCACAGGATGCTCAGATGAGGCTGCAGACTCAGGACCAGCTGCTCTGCACACTCTGGTTTTGGAACAGCAGCAGCCTGACAGAACAATTAACACCCACAAAGCAGAAAATTGCATTATATAAGCTTAACCACCTCATTGCTTGATCAGCCCCAAGCCCTACAAGAAAGTGATTCAGTAATTCAGTGCTGGCTATCACCACCCTCCCTGCAAGCTGAGAAGGTGGAACCCATCCAGGCAAGAAGCACTTACCATCAACATGATGTTTGGCACAACAATGTACTCGTCCTCCGTGCCATTGGACAGGTCTGGCTGGAAGAAAAGGTGTCGGTACTCCAGGAAGGAAACGGTGTCGTTGTCATGGAATGTGATATTTGTTTTAACCCTGTACTCCCTGCAAAGAGATGGCAGATCATGGCAACCACCCCCAGGCAGAGCCCCTCCAGCAGAATGGGCTGCACAGGCCTGGGCTTGCTGCTGGGGGAGACCAAAGCCCAGTGAGGAGCCGTGGGGCAGGCAGTGTGGGAACAGATATAAACCAGATATAAACCCCCCAGCCCAAGCAGGGTGAGGGTCTGCAGTGTGGGAACAGATATAAASCAGATATAAACCCCCCAGCCCAAGCAGGGTGAGGGTCTGCAGTGTGGGAACAGATATAAASCAGATATAAACCCCCCAGCCCAAGCAGGGTGAGGGTCTGCAGTGTGGGAACAGATATAAAVCAGATATAAACCCCCCAGCCCAAGCAGGGTGAGGGTCTGGCAGGAGGAGAGGGCAGCCCGAGAGCCAGGCATCCCTGACAGGTTGGATTCTTGCAGACACAAAGTGCTCTTTCCCAACTCATTACCCAAGAAATTGAAGATAAAACTGTAAATCCCCTCTGTTGCTTCACCCACTGTGAAGCCCAGGAACACCAGAGAGGTGCCCAGGCATGCAGAGCCACAGCAGCCCACACAGCAAAAGAAGCTGCACACAGGAGAGGAGCAGCCAAGATGCCCCATGTGCCACCAGGGGTTTGCTCCCAAGCAGGTGTGATGGCTCCTGGGCTCAGGGCAGCCTCCACACAGCATCATGRCCCTGCTGCTCCTCAGGGCTTCAGGCCATCCACGTCCTGCACACTGCCTGGTGCCTTCTAGCTTCCATCTTTTCCAGACTCTGTACTGTGTTAGTGTGTATTTCTGAACTCCATATAAAGCGTTGGCAAGTTCTCCTCTCTGCTCAGTCCCACAGAACAGTCCTTTCCCTCACAGCCCAGTCCCACAGAACAATCCTTTTCCTCTCCTCAGGCACACTCTCAATCCTTTTCCAGCCCCAGAACCAAGGACAGCTGCAGCTTCAGCCCAAAAAGTGCAAACAGCAGGGAATGGAGGAGAGCAACCTGGGAGGGTGGGACTGCACAACCTGGAGCTGGAATTGGACAATGAACCCAATATGGAAATGGACCAAAACTCATAAAAGTGTGAAAAYTCAYTACATGCAGTCCAGCTTGGGTGGAGCCCTGGCTGGGCTCTTGCACTGCCCAAGGTGCATCCTTTGAAGGCCTTTTAATAAATCCCTGCTTTACTCATTTAACTCTGCCCAGCCTCTGTTCCAGGGAGCCTCTCTAGGCACCAGCCCAGTGCTGCTGGACTTCAGAGCTCACACCAGAGGGGCAGCCCCAGCCCCATGGGGGCTGCAGGGCYCTGTCCCCAGCATCACAACCCTGTCACTGCTCCTGGAGGAACTGAAGCTCAGCTCACCAGCAAAAACAAAGTCCTCCACTGTGGAGCCTCTGTTTTACAGCCCACATTAGGGAAGGGCACTAATCTTGCTCAGCAGGAACACAAGGA
Organism: Cardinalis cardinalis; assembly: GCA_014549065.1. NCBI lineage: Eukaryota > Metazoa > Chordata > Aves > Passeriformes > Cardinalidae > Cardinalis > Cardinalis cardinalis. The sequence continues at coordinate 2,343,529 of JACDOX010000081.1, forward strand.
CACTAATAAGCTTTGCCCCTTTGTTTATTCTTATTTACAGCAAGTGAAGCTTTTCCCCAAGCCAAGAGAGAGATGCAATGGAAACATACAGAACCCACAGGGGGGGACCTGGCAAGGCCAGGGCAAACAAGGGCACATACATACTGCAGGTGTCCCCTCACACTGCTCAAACAGCTTTGGATTAACCAGTAAGCTTCCCACATGAGCATGCTTAGGCTGCTGTTCAACCTCACCCCGTTGCTGTAGGTAGTAATATACTGAAGATCACTGCTCRTGGCAAAGTTCACACACTCACCTCAACATCAATCACTTTGAGGTGCTGAGAAGCACCTGGGGCTTCAGGCAGCATCCTCAAACAGGCCCAGCCGTGCTGTGTGTGGGCCTGACCCAGCRGTAGCTCCATGCTGGCTCCCATGAGCAGAGCACTCATTCTGGGCATGTTCTGCTATCATGTTAGATAAGGACTCAGGCTGGCCCATGAAGTTTGAAATTGAGGCGACTCCAGCTCAAGAGCTGAGTGCTTAACGCACAGTGAAGATAAAAGAAGAGCACTCTGAAGACAGGGTCACCCACCGYGACGCCACCACCCCTCACACCCATGTTCGGGCTGCATCAGCCCAGGTSTGCCTGCCCAACAGGCCCCAGAAAAAGGCTGAGCTCCACAACTCACTGGAGCACCCACCAACCTCCCTGGCTCAGTGACCAGAGCTCCTGCCTGTCTTTAGCAACATCAGAGCAACTGGAACACATCTGGGTCCCTTCAAAATCCAGAGCCCTGGGCTCTCAGTGAGCCTGCTGATGCCATGTCCTCCTGCCAGAGGAGCCAGGCAGCAGSCTGGCAGGCAGACAGAGGTCAGGCTCGTGCCAGGCTGGGGCACAGGTGGCACCTGACCTGTACACGTAGGGCCCACGCTGGCTCAGCACTGGCTTCGCTCCCCGCAGGACCTGCTTGGGGTTCAGCACCTCGAAGAAATGCACTGACAAGTAGAAAGGGACAGGGATGTCTTTCCACATCTGGAAGGCGATGCTGCTGGGGTCGATCCTGACGTTCTGTAAGGAAAAAAAAAAAAAAAAAAAAAAAGGGACACAACTTTTGGGCTCTGTGGCTGCAGGCGAACACATCCACCCTCAGCTCAGTGTAAGGCACAGCTGAAGGTGGTAGGTACAGATGCTCTCCAGAGGATCCAGGTGTTTTTGGCAGACTGAAAACCAGTTAGGCATACAGTGAGAAATCCTGTGTGTGCAGAAGCATCAGGTTTATGTTTAGAAGCCAGGATGTCTGTTGGCTTATTTATTCAGGCTTAACTTTTCTAATCCTGCCCACAGGGTTTCCGAGTGTTTGATGTGCTGCAGGCTTGGCCTTGAATTATTCACTACTCTGCACGTTTTTCTTGTCTGTCCCAAAGGCCTTTGCTTGTGGCTTTGGCAACTCCACACAGCTAAGGGCAAGCAGGGAGAAGTGGCCCAGCTACCCTCACAGCTGCTTGRGTAGCAGCAGGGAGAGCCCCCCAGATCCCCAAAAAGAAGACGGAGAACTGGGATGGCAAGGCAGCAGAGCCCAGGACACCCCTGCCAGCCTGCACTGACTCACAGCTGATCATGAGGCAGGTCAAAGGCAAGGCACAGTCCTGTTCCCATATCACTGTCCTGAGTGCTGGGAAATGCCTGCAGGAGCTCAGAGACACCCTAAGCCCTCCTAGCTCAGAGCTGGTACATGGGCACATCTGCCTGCACTCCCTCCCTGCCTCCAGGGTGCTGCAGGAGGGCAARAGCCTGTTCCTTCTTGAACACCCACTTTGGATGTGTTCCACCATAATCTTTTCTCCTGGGAGCACAGATCCTTGCCCCTGCTTAGGTAACCCAGGCAGATTATGGAAGTGAGGCTGATCCATGAACAGGAGGAGGGACGTGGGCTTTGTGCTGGTGAGCTCAGCAGCTCCACAGCCCCTGCTCTGGAGCAGCTCCATCTCACTGGGCACATATTTGCTGACGCAGGGCGTTGAGGCGCCAGAGGTTTCCCCACACCACCTCCTCTTTCTTGAGGAATTTCATGGGAAGGCTGAGCTACCTGTGAGCAGCAGGCCCCTGCAAGCCCCTCATCCACCCCTATCCCTGGGAACACATCTCCACAATGCTGTGGAACCCATCTAACCTGGCAAACCCTTCCCACCACCACATGTTGCTCTCATTTCGCCAGCCTCAAGGATTTCATGGCAAAGGAGCAGTTATAGGGCAGAATTTTTATTTAGTCTGCTTTACAACCCTGATTCCCAAGCATAAAATGGATTTATGATCAAGACCATCTCGTTCYTTTAGCTGCTTGCTCTGTCTTGCACTCCCTTGACCACTTGTTGCATATGTATTTATTTTTATAAGAAGCACCCGGTCAGATGGAGCTACATCCCAGCTCCCTCCGCACCTGGGCTCACCAGCTCAAAGCACTCCTCAGGTGCTCCTAAGATCCCCAAAAGAGGGGATAAAAGAGGGGGTAAAAGAGCTTAAAATTAAGCTATTTTTAGGTCAAAACAAACACGGTCATATGTCTGAGATAAAAACAGAGTATTTGTCAACTAGATGGCTTGCAAAGGGYCATGGAGTTGTTTGACCCCCCCTGACGGGGCTGATCTTTGTTCCCAAGGAACTGAAAGGAACTGGTTACTGCCCATCAGCTCCAGATGGGGCGAGGAGAGCAGCAGCTCCAGCACAGCATCCAAACCCTGCTTGCCCAGGAGGGAGGGAGGGAGGCGCCCTGCCCAGCAAAACTGAGCTGAGGTTTCCCCTGCAGCCCGGGAGGAGCAGCTCAGCCGGGTGCCAGTCAGACCTCACCCTCCACATCCCCTCAGCAAGGASCGCGCTGCCCCTGCTCCCAGGGCAGCTCCCAAGGGGAGCAGAGCTGAGGCAGCCTCACTGTGTGCAGCTCTGTGCCGTTCCAGAAAAGCAAAGTTCCCCCAGGTTTTGCAGGGCCAATCCCCCAGGCAGCCCAGTGCAGATGGGGCAGGCTCCAAGCTCCCTGCTTTCCCTGCAGACTTCACCCAAAGATATCCTTGTAACAACCACCTGTCCATAAGCAAGTGCTTTTCCATCAGGATTCACCATCCTGACAGAGCTCAGGAAGCCAGGATGGGCAAACCAGCCTTTACCTGCCCAACCCCAGCCCTTCAAGCTCCTCTTACCCACACTGAAGACCAACCCAGGAGTTTCAGTAAGGACCTGAATGTTTCTCATCACCCGTCATCACTCAGTTATTAGGCTTGATGTGAAATGGAAAAAAAATGAGCTCAGGGTAATTTTGTGTCATGTTGAAAATGGGGAGACCAAGGGCTTGAGGTGAAGGGAGGAGAAACAAGGGTTGATCTTTTCTTTATCTTCTGTTCTCATTGCAAATGATTTGGACTTAGCTAATTAGGTTGAAAAAACCAGGATTAGCTAAAAAGAGGGCAGAGAGGTTTTTACACAAAAAATGTCATTTCTGTCCTGCAGGGGCCAYTCAGCCTTTTATTTGCAGGTACCAGTTCCTGCTGTCCTGAAGCTGAACAAAGACTTTCTGCAGTTCAATGCACAGGGCTGTGTGGCTCTGCCCTTCCAAGGGGTGAGTTTAAGTAGGTCATTTTCGGCAGAGCCTTTGCGCCACACGCAGCGCCAGCCATTGGCTATGAGGTGTTTGTTCACCTCTTTCATCAGAAGCAAATTTTCAGGGGCTGACCTGGGTAGGTGGAAGCTTGGAGAAAGGCCAAGGCAGGGAGCACATCTGCCTTGGACAGGGAGGAAAAGGTTTGGCTAAATGTGGGGATGAGCTCTACGTTACAGCAGGTGTTCCAGCAGCAGGGACAGCAGTGCTGGCTCATAAAACTGYGCCGAGTCCCTGAGCAGAGCAACAACTCCATCCACAGCCCCACATTCTGGGGACAAACCCTCTTCAGCCTCAGGACCTCGCCTGTGGATAAAACAGGTGTTCAGAGAAGCAACTCTTCAGGCTTTCAGTCTGAAGGACTTCTTTCTGAAGGAGAGAGSATAACTTGGAGGCTGCTCCACGCACAGGGCTCCTCTGGAGAGCTCCTGCACATCACCCCGTTTCCAGCCGGGAGAGCATCTCACGTGTAGCCCGGCAGCGTGCTCATCTACTTATGAAAGGAATAACTGGTGCTGCAGGTAGAGGCAGGAGGGGAGGGAGGAAGTGTCGGTGCTCGGGGTGATGCTCTGCCAAGCATCCCCAGCTAATCCCGGCGATGCAAAGAGCCCTCGTTAGTTACCCCGGGCTGGTTCACCTGCTCACTCCGGGCATATTTCCTGTCACCAAGGGTGGAAAAACCCAAACCCTCATTTGCCTAGAGGAAGAGCCTAAGGCTGCTCGGAGCTGCAGCAGCGACTCTGCCTCTTCCAGCGCTCGGCTCTCCGGACCGCACTGCACAGGGGAAAGGCGCACCTGCCCCAGCCCGCAGCGCACCGGCTCCGGCCACGGACCGCACCCCACCGAGCCCCGCACGGCACCGAGCCCCGCACGGCACCGAGCCCCGCACGGCACCGAGCCCCGCAGCGCATCCTGCGCCTCACCTCACCGCACCGAGCACCGCACCGAGCCCCACATCGCGTCCCCCTGGGCCCCTGCACCGACCCCGCTCCGCACCACATCCCGCACCGAGCCGAGCCCCGCACCGCCCCGCACAAGGCCTCCGGCGCACCCCCCGGCCCCCGCAGCGACCCCGCACCGCAGCGACCCCGCACCGCACCGCATCCCGCACCGGACCCAGCCCCGCCGCGCCCAGCCGCGCCCCGCTGACCTTGATGACCTGCTGCTGGACGAAGAGCGGCCCCAGGAAGAGCAGGCAGCCCCCCAGGAGCGCGCAGGCCAGCCCGGCCAGCCCCAGTCCCACGGACAGCCTGCGATGGGACACGGCCATGGCGGGCGGAGCCGGGAGCGGAGCGGTCCCGGAGCGGAGTGGCCCCGGGAACGGGCCCCGCCGCTTTATGGATGGCCCCGCGGCCCGGCCCGGCCCGGCCCGGACGAGGGGGGCGGGGCCTCGCCGGACGGGGCGGGGCTGCTAGAGGGCGGCCACGCCCACAGCCACGCCCTCCCGCGGGAGGCGCCGCGGGGAAGGGAAGGCGAGCGTCAATGTAAACACGTGTGTGCGCGCGGAAAAACGGGCAAAACGGTGACACGGAGAGAGGAAGTGTATCAATAAATAAATATATGGATRGATAAAATATCGCTCAGTCATGCAATTGTAGAATAGAATGCTTTGCGTTGGAGGGGACTTTAAAGATTATCTCGTTCCACCTGCTGCCATGGGCAGAGACACCTCCTACTGTGCCAGGCTGCTCCAAGCCCCGTCCAACCCGGGCTTGGGCACTGCCASGGATCCAGGGGCAGCCACAGCTTCCCTGGGAAATATGTCCCTGTGCCTCACCATCGCCACAGGAAAGATTTTTTTCCTAATATCTAATCTAAATCTATTTTTTTCAGTTTGGAGCCATTCCTTCTTGTTCTGTCACTACATGCTAGACAAAAAATACATAAACATGTTTATATTCATGCGTATATGTATATATATTTCACTTTGAAGTCATTCCTTCTTGTTCTTTCACTAGACCAAAAAAATACATAAACGTGTTTGAATTCGTGTATATGTATATATATGTATGTCTTGCCTGAGGAGTAAACATCCATCACCTATTAACCTGCCTGTTTTTCCATTTAACCCAACTCTGCTTTTCCAAAAAACTGGGTCTTTTGTCCATCTTGTGCATCTGAACATGGCCCTGAATAAACGCCTCGCTGAGACTCATCCCCAGAAGCATCTAGAAGGCAGCAGGAAATAAAGAGTCCAGTTAGTGACAGCCTGTTTTAAATCAATCATGTGCAACATCCCATCGTCCCAGCTGAGCTAACACATCTGGCAGCTGGAGTGCTTCCACCTGCCACACACTGTCCTGCACGAAGAGAGGGGACAATCTCATGGCAGCCACCAGGCAGGGCCCAGCGCAGCTCAGGACCTGCCTCCTGCCATGGCCCCCACCTCGGTGGAACATTTGCATCTGTATCTTTACACTGAATTGGGTCTTTTTTTTCCTTTCTAAATCTTTTACCCTGATAGTTGCCTCTGTTTAGTTACCACATCAATTAACCAATGTCTCTGTTCAATCCTGGCCGGTCCCTGCTGTGGGATGGGCCCCCTCTCCCAGCAGCAATGCCTTCAGAACAGCACTAAGTAGGTTACTTACTTACTTTTACTTTTTTAGGACATTTTTTTTTACAAAGAAACGCCGTGGAATTTTTTCTTCAAATCCCCAAATTTCCCAATAAAACCCAGGAGATTCCCTGAGGCGCTGCAGAACAATCCGACCGTGAGAAGATCTCTGGGAACAGCGTGTTCTGCCACGGTTAGAACAAAGCACCCTTAAAGCTGACAAGAAGCTTTGCTGTTCTCATCAAGTTTTGCTGTTGCATGGCTGATCCCACCCCAGCTGTGGTCTCTGCTCATGGGTGCTGCCTCTGGAGCCCTGGCACTGCCACACTGCGCCCTGAGGTTCCTCAAACCCTGCAGAGGTCACTGAACCACAGAATGTGCAGGGCTGGAAGGGACCCACGAGGATCGAGTCAAAAACCTGCAGAGACCAGCTCCAAAATCCCACCATGTGCCTGAGAGTGTTGTCCAAACTCATCTCGGACTGTGGCAGGCGTGCTGCCGTGGCCAGCCCCAGGATGTCTGTCCAGCCCACACTTTGGGGAAGAACTTTTCCCTAACACCCATTCCAACCCTCCTGACACAACTTCACACCATCCCTGTGTGGTAGCAGAGGCTGACCCTGCTCACGAGGCCRCAGCACGGGTTTCTCCTCCAGGCTTCCTGCTCTGCCTGGCTGCATCCAGGCCATTACAGCATTGTGGTTTTTAAATAGGACATTGCAAAGGTTTGTTACTGAGACATTGAAAATAGAAGGATTTCTTTAAGCACGGCTACGTGGTCATTTGTGGAGGCTTTGACATTCATCAAACAGCCCGTGTCCTCCTGCAGCTCTYCCCAATGGCAGACAGGTGCCTTCAAATCAGAACCACGTGCAGTTATGCTCCCTGCATTCCCGAGACAGGCTCCCCTGCACTTGTGTTTAAGGAGCTGTGCTCAGTTTGGGAATTCTGCTGTCCCAGAGAACAGAAAGCCCACACAATGGCCAGCTGCTCCCTGCAGTTGTTGGAGCTCAGCTCAGGAGCCAGGGCAGCGTGGGCAGAGCCCGGGGCTCTCCTGTGGGGCAGGACAGGATGTCCAGGATGGCACAGCACCAGCTCCCACCCACACGGGATTCAGCTCTTTAGCATTCAAATGCTTCCTCTGGCAGAAGCACAGACCTTGGTGCTCTGAACTTGCTCTGTACAGGCCAGACTAGCGAAAGGAACTGGTGTTACTGGAGCCGCACCCTGCTACCCCACCCAGGCAGATCCCTTCGGGTCCCCTGAACCAGCCACCAGCTGAGACCACTATTCAGCTCCCACCACATCCCCTTCCACAGGGGAGTCCCTGTCACCACTCCTGGAAGGAGCATTTCTCTCCACACTCTCCCTTTCCCCTCTCCACACACCCAGCACAGCCATGGTTAACTGCTCATCAGCCCTGCCTGCAACCCCCACAAATACTTCAGAGGCAACTTCCCTTTGGCCAGGGCTCCTGCAGCACCCAGGAACTGCTCTGTGACAGCTCAGCTCAGCAGCATTTCCATTTGGGGCACAGCTGGAATGAAGCACATTCACGTTTCCAGTAAGTACATCTGAAATTACTGCTTGCTTAATGCCATTAAGCTTGACAAAATAACAAGTCCACCCCGTAACCGATGACATCTACACTTCCCACCCCACTTTCCAAGCCCAAGGGCTGCAGGATCACCCTTTTGATGTTTTTCCACTAATCCCAAAATAAGGGCAGTTGCTGGGCGACCAAGAGCTATCTCAAAGCCTTTTGTCTGGGGAGCATCTACAGCCACCCGTTGCACATCCCTGCTTACACAACACCACAGCTGCACAACATCTGCAGGCGGGCACTGAGCTGCAGCCAGGTATCAGAGCACTTATACAACCCCAGGAAAAGCATGGCCGAGGGATTAGCTACAATCACCAGGAATGTGGAAGCCTTGCTTGCATAAGGCAGTTTTGCAACTCCTTTGTCTGTGGAAAACGACATAATTATTGTTTATTAGAGACCTGGGGTTCGGCAATGCCATGAGTGACTGTTCGTGTAACACGGGACACAGACTTTTACAGATGCAACAGCTTTATTGGAATGAACAAGTGCAGGGAACCTTTAATTTGAACAACTGCTGGTTCAGTTACCACCCCGCAGGCGCAGGACAAGGTGCAGAGTTGACTCCTTCTGGATGTTGTAGTCGGACAGGGTGCGGCCATCCTCCAGCTGCTTGCCAGCGAAGATCAGCCTCTGCTGGTCAGGGGGAATGCCCTCCTTGTCCTGGATCTTGGCYTTGACATTTTCAATGGTGTCACTGGGCTCGACTTCCAGAGTGATGGTCTTGCC
>JACDOX010000081.1:2352635-2365241 GCA_014549065.1 Cardinalis cardinalis
GGAAAACCCGCCGTGCTTTAGGAACTGCTCCCCATATCCGGGGCTGCACCCAGTCAGTGACGTCATAGTACAAGCCCCGCCCACAACCATAGAGGAGCGGGGTCTCCACCCGCTTCCCCTTCCCGCCCGAGGCGCGCGCCCGCCACCATCTTGCAGCACCGCTGCGCCTGCGCGGCCGCCATTTTGCCAGTGGCCGCTCGGCCCGGCCCTTGCCCGCCACCGCCTCGCGGCGCGGCCGTTGAAGGGGATGGCAACGTCCCAGCCCTGCCCCCGCCATCACTGTCCGCCATCGCCCCCAGCCGCAGCTCCTCAGCGCACACACCCATCCCTTCCGCCCGAACGCCCAGCCCGTATCTAGGCCCTCCCCCGCCCAGTYCTCACCGCGACGCCGCTCGGCAAAGCCGACACCACAAACCTCACCCAGCGCCAACTGCGCCACGCATCCCTCCGCTAGGTGCTTATATGGCCTCCGGCGCCCCGCCCCCGCCTTCGGATCACTCCGCTGCGCACTATTTTCCTCGCTGCGCGCGCCTCCGCTCTCCTGCGTTGAGTGAGGGGGGAGCGCGGCTGGCGGCGCGGAGGGATCAGCGCCTCGCGCGGGGTGCGCTGAGGCTGCCGCGCGCGGGACGGGGAGCGGCCGGAAAACCCGGCCTGGAGCCGCCGGAGCGGGGCCGCGGCTGGGCCATCTCAGTGACCCCAATTGGGAGACACAGCCGCACGTTAAAGTAGAAAAGAAAAAAGTTTCATTATGTTTAGGGGCTTAAACCCTGCAATTGCGCCCCTGCTTGATAAACATCTCCTTGGCTTCTACCCCTAGGGCAAGCTGAGGGCCGGCTCTGCYCGCGGCCACACCGTGAGGGGGTTCCTGAGGGAAGGAGTTCGTGGCTTTATCCCGAGGGACGCCTCGAGTGTTATTTCTGTGTGAGAGAACCCAAAGTGCACAGCAACTCCAGGCAACAGCTGGGAACAGAATGGGGCTTTGTCTGCAAGATTCAGGCAGTGCCATTTTCTTCGATTCACCCACAAAATCCTCTATTTGGCAGCTCCCAAGGAAAGTGGAAGGGACACTGATAACACSCAGGGCTGCTCATCAGCAGGAAAGGAGCAGGGGTCCAGCAAAAGCTTTGTGGTTTGAGGACAAGTGTGCTTGACACATGGAGGGSAATGCTCTGGGGAGCTCTGGCCTCTGTGACCGTGGTCAYAGGGGTTGTCAGGATAAGAGAGAGACGAAAATGTTGACTCCATGATCAGAAGGCTTGATTTATTACCCTATGATATATATATTACATTATAACTATAGCAAAAAGAAAGGAAAAGAAAGGTTTCCTCAGAAGGCTAGCTATGAATAGAAAAGAAGAATGATAACAAGGGAGCTGGCTGRAACAGAGAGYGAGAGCCAGCTCTGCCATGACTGGTCAGTAAATCCAAACACCTACAGGRGACCAGTCACGGGTCCACCTGTTGCATTCCACAGCAGYRGATAACCATTGTTTACATTCTGGTTCTGAAACTGCAGCTTCTCAGAAGGGAGRAAAATCCCAAGAAAAGATTTTTCACCAAAGATGTCTGCGACAGGCCTCTGCTGCTTTGTGTTTGTATCACCACTCACCACAGCTGTAGTGATAGTAATCTCAAACACTCGGGTCATTTAGATGAAAAAAAAMCCAAAACACAGAAGTCTTTTGGTTACTGCTCGGTGGCTGATGCTGTGCATTGGGAATATATTAACAACAAAAATTGGAGAATCCTTCCAGGTTTGGGTCTTTCTTCAGCAGAAAGTAAATAATAATGTTAAGCTTGTTCTTTTAGTTACAAGGTGAGCACTTAGGACTGGTCAGAAAATCATCAAAAAGGCACGTGGGAAAGTGTTTTGTGACAAAAAGTCTATTACTGCATGTCTGTTACTACAAACTGTCTCTTACMTTCACATGCAGGGCACATTCCAGAAGTGCAGCTGCCAGGGAGTAATTTACAACAGGGMTCTTCACACTTACCAGCGCTGTAGCCAAACACTGGCTCAAAACAACAACTGGAAGTAAGATGAGTAAATAAACAGCACCAGGAGCTTTCCAGCCACCGTGGCAGGAAATGTCACTTTGCRTTTGTCAGCGGGCAGCCCCTGCTGCTGCTGGTAACCAGGCAGTGAGAGGAGCAGCTGCCACTGAGCCGTGTCCATCAAAGCTGTCTCAAGCAGGCTCTGCGTGGGCTCTGGTCTCTGGACTAAACCCTTCAGCTGTGCCGTGGTTCCCAGCCTTTCCAGCCCCACAGAGTTTCCCCAYGAGCCCGAGGAGCTCGAAGCAGGGCGGTTGTTTCCCTGAGAGCTCGGGGCTGACAGGGCAGTGGAGGCAGCGGGCACTGCAGAGCCAGCAGAAGCTCCTGAGCGTTCAGGAGTGCAGCCAGCTGTGGTTTCCTGGCTTCTGTCCTTCCCCTCTGGCTCTGGGAACGTGGAGCAGAGCCCCTCTGCTCCGTGTGGCTGCAGGGCTGCACCTCTGCCGGGCTGTGCGGTGTGGCAGTGTCAGCCTGGCAGGAGTGGCCGCTGCCCCCCTGCATTTCGGGGTTTGATGCTTTGTCCTTTTTGTCCTCCTGTGTCCATTAGTGCACAAATGGGACACCAGTGAGACACGAAGCTATGTGTGTTTGCATAGGAGAACAAAATGGAAAAAAAARTCAAAAACCATCATTTTATGCTGCCGGGAAGTACCACTGTGGGCCCATTTCGGCCGCACTCTCAGTTGGCTGCTGCTTAGCAAAACTCAGCGACTTTGACTGGATGAAACATCACCAAAAAGCTGGAAAAAGAGCAGCAACCWCGTGGAGATGCCGGGGATTGAACCCGGGACCTCATACATGCAAAGCATGCGCTCTACCGCTGAGCTACATCCCCCTGCCCGATCGGGGGATACTGCCCGCCGGCCAGGTCCGTGCTGAGCCGGCCCCGGTGCMGAGAGCGGCGGGCACCGAGCCCCGCCAGCCCCGGCAGCGCTGCGGGCACTGCAGTGTACAGAGCCTGGTGCGATCCTCAGGCAGCCCTCAAAAAGACAGGAAATTGCCGGTTCGTACACAGAAAACCGAATGGTTTTGCTCCGTCGGAAATCAGAGAAATCCCTGCGGAAAGAAAAATAAACTCTAACGAGAAAAACATAGACAACCTCCCCGTCGGGGAATCGAACCCCGGTCTCCCGCGTGACAGGCGGGGATACTCACCACTATACTAACGAGGACGGTGGAAGACGCTGTCCCCGCAGGCCAGGTCATGCCCGAGCAGCGGCCGTAGGACCCGTTCTATTTCCACCGCGCTTCGGGAAGCGGCTCCCGACGCAAAAATCCCGCACGCGGGAGCGYCTGCGATGGCACCGCCTAGAGCCGCCCGGCGCAGGCACAGCAGCCCCTGCTCCCTCCGCTCGGCAGCAAAAGGAACCGTTTTGATGGTAAGGAGGAAAAAAAAACCAAACCAAAAATACCAAAAGTCTCTGCCGAAACCCGGGATCGAACCAGGGACCTTTAGATCTTCAGTCTAACGCTCTCCCAACTGAGCTATTTCGGCGGGCGAAGGGGCTCTTGCTGGCCGTGGATACGACCCCGCCCCGCGCCCCCCGCCCCCCGGGCGCCGCAGCCCGGTCAGTGCCCGACAACCCGCGGGGGTCCCGCCGCCCGGTACCGGGGGGCTCCGGGGCTCTCCGGGGATTCGCAGCTTCCCGCGGACATTTCCACCCCGAGGATCCCCTCTCCACTCCGAGGATCCCGGGGAGCTCCCACGTACCGGCGGCGGCGGGTTGTTCCGGACGCACCCCGGGGCACTCCGCTCCCTTCTCCTGGCACAAAACGCGGCTCTGCCGGCTTTGTCCGGCCCCTCCGGCGAGGGCTCCACAGCGGCAGCGTCACAGACAAACCCCGCGCGGGGCMACCCACAAAAAATGACATCCGGGGACAAAACTTAGCGCACCTCCCCGTCGGGGAATCGAACCCCGGTCTCCCGCGTGACAGGCGGGGATACTCACCACTATACTAACGAGGACGGGTACGATACTCGCTCTTTTGCCTCGCAATATAAAGGTACGGTCCGGCCCCAGGCGGAGCTGCCGCAGTCCCGCTTTGCTCCCGGGGGCGCTGCCGCAGTCGGGGCTCGGGGGMCGCGGGGTGACAGCGCTGTCACCGCGGTGTCACCGCCGAGCCCGGCGGGCGGCTCCCGCTATCGGTGTATACACTGCGAGCAGCCCACGTTCCATCGAGGGGATGTAGCTCAGTGGTAGAGCGCATGCTTTGCATGTATGAGGCCCCGGGTTCAATCCCCGGCATCTCCACTTTTTGCCCCTGTCCTGCAAGCCGGTGGTTTTGCTTTTTCCTGCCCCATTTTCGAGAGGAGCCGAAATTTCCCAATACACTCTATAATTACTTGTTGATTGTCTTCCCTCCCCGCAGCAGAGTGTGCAGATTTGTGCTGCAATTCCTGCTAAAGAAAGGAGCCCTGCCCAGAGCCCCCAGCACACTCCTGCCTGGGAAAACCCAAACTCTGGTGCTGAAAAAAACCCAAAACCCCAGTGTCTGACTGAAAACACACCAAGGGGCTGCTCTCCTTTTGGCTGCAGGTCTAAAGTTGTTGTTGCTTCAGCTTTGGATGCTTTTAATGCCTGCATGTGCTCTGGCCTTGCCCCTGAAGCATGYTGGAATTATGGACACACATCCAGCCAGCTGGGCTGCACCAGTTTCCTGCAGAACACGGGGACAGGAGGGTCCCTGTCCAGACCTTCTCCTGCAGCAGTGTCACAAGCAGCAGCCCATCAGCACAGTGTGGGCACTGGGTCTTCCAAGACCCATAAGGATCAGGTGAAGGGGAAAGTAAATTCCAGCTTCTTCCCCTCACTAATYACACCATTCCTATCCAAAGCCAAGAGTTTTCTCATTTTTGTGCTTCCTGTCCTGAGCTGCTGCCCAGGTTCTGTCTGACACCCATGAGGATGTGCCTTCACTGCAGCATCACACACAGCAAACATTTCTCCCATCCAGACCAAGAATTTTACATATTTATTACAGTTCATATGACTAATATAGTCCAAAGAGAAACTTCAGGTTAAAAAAAAGAAAAATCTCCATAAAATACAATGGATAAAATTACCCAAACATCAATATTATGAAAAACCAGCCAAACAGCTGGCGGGGCTTCTGGGAAAGCAGAACGACAAAAGATATTCCTACAGCTGGTGAGTCCATCAGGCTCAGATTTCCAAGGAAAGCCTTGGCAAGCTCTCCAAACACCCTGGAGCAAAGGAGTCCATCAGCTTCAAGGGTCACAGGGCCACTGGTGGCCACTTCAGGGCGAGCTCCTGGTGCAGGGCCTCGGGCACCCACTGGCAATAGGCTGCGAGCAGATCTGCAGGGGACAGGAGCAGACACTGAGCTGGGCTGGAAAAACCCCCCTGGAGGCAGGACCAGCACCCACTGCTGGGCAGGCACAGGTGGCAGCATCCAGAGCAGTCTGTGAGCCATCCCTGCAGCACCTTGCTGCTGCTGCGAAGGAATTCTCATCATCTGGCACCCCAATATTGAAAAAACCCCATTTTAACAGGAAAAAACCCTCAATATATCCATGGACAGTACTACCAGAGTCTGTACATTTTAACTGTGGTTACAACTACAGAAAAATAAATCTTAGAGYACAAATAAATGTTGCTTTCTGAAGTGGTTTCTGTCATTTTTTGCAAGAACAAAGCACAGGGCACTACTGCTTCTGGTAAGAAAATAGGAAATATTTGGAGTTAACAAGTGAAATAGTCCATTTTTGGAAATTATTATTCAATAGCGCTCAACCCCACTGACATGACTAATAATTAGGAAAAGAGAACACTTACATTTGGGATTTTTCTTCCATGCAGCCACCAAAGCATCACGGTTATCACAGTTTTCTTTAACCAGAGCCTGCAGGAGGGCTTCTGTCCTGGGCTGAAGTCTGAATCASAGAAATGGAGCAATAAACCAAGGCCCTGAGGCCCTGCCCTCACCACCACCAACTCTCCCGGGACACAGCTTTTCCTGGTGAGGAAACTCATTTTCCCAAGGTCACAATCTCCACCACCCTTCTCAGCATTGATTTTTTTTAAAATTTAGAATGGCATTGAAAAGTGGCTGGTGGAGAAAAAGACCTGAAGTTTGTTTTTAACCACTTACTTGGACCATGTCTTCAGCATTATGAGGGGGCTGGACAGCAGGCACTGGCTGTAAGAGCTCAGCTTTTTAATGACCTGGAAGATTGGTTACAACAATTAAATAATGAATAAATGAAATTAATTGTGATATGATAACAACCATCAATGAACTTGTGCTACCACAGATTTCCATGTCAAATTCTCCATCACCATTTCCTCCTATCCCTGTGTCCATAATCTTGTCCTGACTTCTTGGACAATTCTTCTGTCCCAGGGTGGACAAACACATGGGCTAATGGCTTTTTTTACTTTGCAAAAACAGCACTTAAATTTGGGGGTGTCTTTCACTGAAATACTGATTKTTCAAACTTTTTTTTKGTGTGTTTTAAAGATCCCTTCCCCACCTCATCCACCACAACAAACTCTTCCATCCACCAGCAAGTGATGAGCAAAAAACGAAGCCCTGAGGTTCATCTCCTCCAAAAACTGGGCTAAAAACTTAATGGTTACATTAGGAAAATGGTGCAGCTGGAGCACACTCACCTTTCCTTCCAGCAGGAACCTGGCAAAGTGTTTGTAGCGATCGACTCCTGGGGGAAAATCAACTTCCACAGCAGGGAGCTGCCAGCCCACCCGGTCTGCAAACAACACAGAACAGCCCAGGTCCCCTCCCTGCTCCCCCAGGAGGGCACCTCGCCAGGCAGGGGGACAGCACAGGGGCCAGGAGAGTGGGGAGGGCACTGCCAGCCCTCACAGTGCCCATCCCAGTGGGAAATCCAATGTTTCAATGCTGCAAACCCCGTGGGTGGAGGTGCCCATCCCAGTGGGAAATCCAATATTTGAGTGCTGCAAACCCCGTGGAGGTGCCCATCCCAGTGGGAAATTCACAAACCCCATGGAGGTGCCCATCTCAGTGGGAAATGGCAATATTTGAATGCTACAAACCCCATGGAGGTCCCCATCCCAGTGGGAAATCCAATGTTTCAATGCTACAAACCCCGTGGAGGTGCCCATCCCAGTGGGAAATCCAATGTTTGAATGCTGCAAACCCCATGGAGGTGCCCATCTCAGTGGGAAATCCAATGTTTGAGTGCTGCAAACCCCATGGAGGTGCCCATCCCAGTGGGAAATCCAATGTTTGAATGCTGCAAACCCCGTGGAGGTGCTCAAGGCACCTCTTTGGCCCCTCCTGGGAGAGGCAGGAGCTCCTGGGCACACTTACAGAAGACACTGGCTCTGTGGCAGCGCACCCGGCCTGTCCCAGGGCAGTAGGAGGGAGGGGGATTCTCCAGAGGCTTCCCAAAGTGGCAGTAGGGTGGCAGCAGGGCAGGGATCCACTCAGGCTCCACTGCAGACACACCTGAGGAGGGAAAACACRCCTGCATGCAGCTTTGCTGCCAAGGGCCACAGCTCACTGGGGTACGGGGCACGGTCAGGGTCTCATCTCCACAGATTTATTTGTCCTTCATTGCTTTCAAATTTTTTATGTTGTAAAAAAATCTGTTCAGAGACCAGCAGCAGGCAGCTGTGGCTGGCAGGGCTGGGGCAAAGCAGATATTTCAGAAGCTGAGCTTTGCTCCAGCCAATTCTGCCAAAGAAATAATTAAAAAAAAAAAGGCCAATTTATCTCCTGATCCAGACCYAGGAAGCCTTAAGGATCCAAATGCCAGGAGTCACCCAGAAAGCACAGCACAGGGGGAAACACTCTGCCAAGGCACTGTGGGCTGCTCAGCAGGGCTGCAGCACCCAGCACTCACCTTTCATGTACAGCTTTGTGGTCTCCACAATCTCCTGGTACACCACAAACTCTGGCAGCTCTCTGAAGAGGACTGAGCTGGGGTGGATGAACACTGGGTCCTCCAGGAGCGCAGTCTGAAAGGGGCACAAAGATCAAAGCAGAGCAAGAGCAGTTACTGGCAATCCAATTTCCTCACTGCACCTCATTTCAGCCTCTCTCAGGTGTACACCTCTAAGCTTTCCTGAAGTGATGGAGGTTTCGAACAACCCCATCATTTTCTGCTCCACCTTCTCTGCAGACACCAAGCAAGATGTCTAATGGTACACAAAGTGAACTCATGGTACTTCTCAGCTCTTTTATAACATTTCCTACGTGAACACCAGGAAATGGCACCACTGCAAACTCCAGCTCCACAGAGAGGAGCTGCAGGAAGCCAGCACAGACACCTCAGAGCTGCACCCAGCCAGACACCTGGGCTTGCACAGGAGCACCTTTCTGCCACAGGGAGGAGGAACTGAGGCCAGGCAAGCTGCTCACCTTGTAGGCATTCTTCCACTTGTCATCCAGCAGCTCCTCTGCCTGAACCCTTCTGGCCAGGTGATCCCCCAGCCCTGCCAGCACGATCTGCCTCAGGTAGGTCACCTGAGCTTCTGTCGGGGGCTCCATCTTGGGGTCCACGTAGAGCYCAGCATCCCTGCAGACCGAGTTCACTGCGGGCAAAGCCAGGTGAGAGGGGGTGCAGCAGGACAGGGATCAGCTCAGCGTGGCTGTGCCAGCCCCCAGGACAGAGCCAGCAGAGCATTCCCCCCAGCCCCTCACCTGCAGTGGTGAGCTGCCCTCGCAGGCGCCGGATCTCCAGCATGGCCTTGTGCCTCAGCCCGTTCTGCTCACAGAACTCCCGGGTGCACCCAGAGTACTCACAGGCCCCCACTGCTCCTGGGGTGACACAGGGGGTCAGTGCTCCTCATGGAACCCACGGGGACAGCACTGTCCCAGGCAATGTGCCATTTAGGGTTTCWACTGTATTTCTGGGGTGTCCCAATGAAGGGAGGAGTGATGAATCTGACTCCATGTTCTCAGAAGGCTCATTTATTATTTCAGGATACTATGTGATATTAAAGAATACTATACTAGACTACACTAAAGCATACAGAAAGGGTACTTACAGATACTTACCTAACATCACCATGAGGTCCCCCAGCTTCTGCATGGGCCCCTGCCCAGCCCAGACCTTCTGCATCTGCAAGAACCTGGCTCTCCTCGCCTTCAGCTGGGCTGCCTCCTCCTCACTGCCTGCTGGCCTGCAAGGAACACAGAGCAGCAGCTGTGAGAGCTGTGCCTGCAGGGCACAGGGTGACAGGGACACAGCTGTGACACTGGGACACAGAGCAGCAGCTGTGAGAGCTGTGCCTGCAGGGCACAGGGTGGCACTGTGACACAGGGTGACAAGGGCACAGGGTGACACTGGGACACAGGGTGACAGGGACAGGCAGGCTCAGGCACTCACCTGTCCAGCTCCTCGAAGAGCTCCCTGACAGTCATGGCAGACACGATGGTGATGGTGTAGGGCAGGCACTGGTGCTGCCTGCTCAGGGCCAGCATCTTGGCATAGCGGGGAGCCACGGGGAAAGTGGCCATCACCCTGCCCAGGGGACTGATGGGGCAGCTCAGCTTTGCTGCCAGCTGCTGCTTCAGCCTGGCCCAGGGAAAAGAGAGCTCATGTCATGAGGTAACTCTGAATTAGAACAGGTTTGTGCTCCCCGTTCTGGCAGCCCAATTCATTTGAGGTGTTTTCTCAGGTTTTGTGGTGTGCTGGCACCAAAAGCCAGGAGGAAGATTCCTCTTGCTCCCAGCAGCYCTGCTGGGGCTCCCAGCTCAGTATTTCCCTGCCCACACACACCAGGGCCAGTGGAACAAACAGAGGGCACCAGAGAGGAGCTGGTGGCAGTTGGTGAGCCACAGGACACCCCTGGGTGTGGGTGGGAGGCAGCGGGAGCACAGCAGAGCCYCGAGTGCAGCACAGCACTGGGGAGCACTGGCATTACCTTCCTGTCATGGGGGGCTCCTTCAGGGCACCCAGGGCTATCAGCAGCTCCTCTGCTGCTGCCAGAGCTTCCGTGGGAGGAGGGGTTGGGAATGGGAAGTTGATGACCTAGGGAAACAAGAGCARAGCCCCTCAGTCCACACTGACACAGCACCCACTGGGAAACAGYGTGAGCACAGCCAGGAGCCCTGCAAGGCAGTGGAATCCTCCCCTCTGCTTACGTGGGACAAAGAGAAACACTCAGGATGTTTGCCAGGAGTGAAAGGAAAGGACACAGAATGGCAGGAAATGCTTGGAACAAGAACAGGAGGAAGCAGGAGCAGCAGAATCACCCCCAGCACCCAGTGACTGCAGGCACCGCCCAGGGCAGGCTGCTGAAGGGCTGAGTTTAGGTGTTGTGCTCTCTGAAAGGGCTCCAGTATCTCCAAAACACACACCCTGTTTGGACAGGGGTTTTTTTTTAACCTCTAAGAATATAAGAAAGCATTTACAGCTTGGACAAACGTGTCTGTTAAGGCCTAGTGGAATTCAGAGCAGCTTCTGCAACGTGCAGAACCAAAATGGACTCTCAGGATCTGAATTTCTGCCACAAGGCACAGCTTCAAGCAATGGCAATAAAATACACTTCTGTTTGTTTCTGGCTTCTAAGGGCAACCACATTAATGGGTGCTGTGGTACAAAGCCCTTTCCAACTCACCTTTTCTATATTTAATGCCTTCATTTGCAGAATCAGGTCTTCCACTGGTCGCTTTGTTATTTCCGGAGCAGAAAATTTCTCAAAGTCCATGAAAACTGCTGAAGAGTATAACCTAGTGGACCAGAAATATTATTAGATATTTAAAAGAAATTTTAACTCAAAGGATATGCAAGAAAAATTAGCAAGGGAATAAAAAAATAAAAAGGTAGCTGTGGATAGTATTTACATAATCATATCATTATTTACAGGTTGGGGCATTTGCCTTATTCACAAGTTAACTTGGCTCAGAGTTAAATCCACCTGGCCATAGTGAAATCTAACCTGACCACGAAAATAAGAGTTTTCAGCAAGAGAAATGCAGGACAGCATTTTCACAGCCACATCTCTAATGGGACTGCTACCAACACCCTGACCCACAGGGTGTCAGGTGTGTTCTCACTCTGCCAGTGTCACTTTAATTTACTGCACTGTTTAACTTTTTATTTTCTYCCCTAGTAAAGAACTGTTATTCCCTGCTCCMAGATTTTTTGCCTGAGAGTGTCACAGACATATTTTATGAAAAATCCTTTCATYAGGATCTTTTCTCCTGAGAAGCTGAGAGGCCTCAGGAACAAAATGTAACCAATMATTATCTGCTGCTGTGGRATGCAACAGGTGCATYTGTGATTGGYCTCATGTGGTTGTTTTTAATTAATGGCCAATCACAGCCCAGCTGGCTCAGACTCTCTGGTCAGTCACAAGATTTTATTATCATTCCTTTCTTTTCTTTGCAAGCCTTCTGATGAAACCTTTTCTTCTATTCTTTTATGTTGGAACCCAGGAAATTCCTCTGGCTACCCTGGAGGACTCCAGCCCCTGCCCAGGGGGCTCAGAGACCTTGGCACAGAGCCCCAGAGCCCTGTGCCTTTGATTTAGCCCTTGGAAAAAACAATCACCAACCTTTATATGAAGAATTACAAGCCATGACAGTTTAAGTAGAATGACAGTGAATTTATCACAGGGTGAAAAAATTGATTTTTGGGGTTTTTAGAATGGGGGTTCAGGGGGCAAGATGGAGGAATCTGGGCTTGTGCAGCCTTTCTCCTTCTCCTTCTTCTTGGCCTCCATCTTCTGCTGTGATGTTGGCACTTTTGGGTTGGTTTAGAGCAGAAGCTCACTGTCTAACATAGGTGATAGGGATTGGGAAGTAATTGTAAATATTGTACATGTAGTTTTYAGTATAAAAAGATAACACTGCCCTGGGGTAGGCAGAGTGCCTGGACTGTCCTGCTGAGAGGATCTCAGCTGAACAGGAGAAAGAATTTTATAGGTAAGGAACAATAAACAACTTTGACACTGAGAAATGAAGAGCTCTGACTCCTCTGAGTGCCAGGCTGGGAAAAGAGACTTTCTAATGCACCTTGGGGTCACTCTGAGCAGCTACAGACCCCAAGATTTCTAGTATAGTTTTAATATATAATTTTCTTTTAATATCATATATATCACAAAATAATAAATAATCCTCCTGAAACATGGAGCCAAGATTCTCATCTCTCCCCTCGTCCTGGGACCCCTGCGAACACCGCCACACGAGAGCCCCTTAATTTAAAATTTACAACAAATTGGAAAAGGGAGGGTTYGGGGGTTTCCATTTTCCATTCCAGGGGAGGCTGCTGCCTCCCCCAGCACACTCCTGGCTGTGAAGCAGGGCACCGTGCTGGCAGCAGGGCTGACCTGTAGCAGTGGCCGGGCTCGGTGCGGCCGGCGCGGCCGGCGCGCTGCTCGGCCGAGGCCTGGCTCACCCAGGACACCCTGAAGGACGAGACCCCCGTGATCCTGTCGTAGCAGCGCCGCTTCTCCCGGCCACTGTCCACCACGTACTTGATGCCAGGGATGGTCAGGGACGTCTCGGCCACGTTGGTGGCCACCACGCACAGCCTGGTGCCGGGAGGAGGAGGGCGGAACACCTGCGAGAGATGGGAGGGCATGGGAGGGCAGTGCCAGCAGG
>JACDOX010000081.1:2381063-2419246 GCA_014549065.1 Cardinalis cardinalis
GAGCACAGCTCCAAAGGGTGAAACCCCCACGGCAGTGGGGTCACGGCACTGCTTTCTAAAGTGAAGGGTAAAGCTGGTTCACCTACTTCTGGATGAACCTTCTTCAAATCACGGGCTCAGCTCCAAGRATTCAACTGAATTCATTCCAGGAAAGGTGCTAAAGGCTCTTTAAAGTTGAACCACTCTAGAGCCTGAGGTCAAAACTCATACTGGGGTACAGATCCTGCTTTGTAAAAGCRACATTCTAAAGGCTCTCAACTGCACCTTTCCTTTCTCTAGTCCTCACTGATTTCCCTGCACTGTTCCTGGCTGTGTGAATCCATTTAATGATGATACCAAGGAACCAGCCGTGCCTGGTAATTCATTCTATACATATCCTGTAGATACACATAAAGAAATGGAATGGTGGGGTTCAGTCTCCTTGTTCGAARATACTAAAAGGAAAATCAAAGCCATGTGAAGCAGAGACACACCACTGATGGATGTTTAAGCAGCATGATAAAATGTAACCGTTTTCCCATTTGCTTGTAAACACTGATACAGGCTGAGACAGTTCAAGGGTGAGCAGGCATCACACTTACCATCAATTCCAAGAACATCTAACAAATCAGTCCATATTCTCCAGAATGTGTCCATTAATACATCCACCCCATTCACAAACCTCTCTGTCAACCTTGAGAAAAACTGAGAAATAAAATTGAAAATTAAAAAATCTTCAATTCCTAAAGTAATACTTTGAGAGTAATTCGTCATGAGTAGAATTACACTTCATTAAGCAAGAATTGCTGATTATTTTGTAGTCTCCATGGGAAAAATTGTAAATCTGATTTTTTTTTAACTCTGTGAATCATGAATTTATGCGTTGCAATTATCGTTATTGTAGGTATTTTGGCATGTAAATGCATACGTTGGCAGGATTTAAAAATGCACTTTATTGGCTTTACTATCGTTTTGAAGATTAGACAAAACACTATTACCAACAACTGGCAAAGCAAACCAAAGAATTCCTTTTATCGAGCAACGGAGAGATGTCCCCAGCATCACACGCAAATGTCTCAGGTGTACTCAGAGGTCAGTTCGACAGAATTTATTACAGCCTGAGGACAGCAGGCACAGAGGAATGCTCGCCTGCTTCCCTGCCAGTTCCGCCGGCCCCACGAGCACAGGATGCTCTGCCCTGCGGCCACAGCGGGTTCCAGCCGAGGGCTGCTCACCCGGCGGCCCGGCCGCCTCCCCGCCTCACACCGCCTTTTTYTAAGCCTTTAGCTGCTATTTCCCCCCGGTTTCCTGCACGCCTGGCCTCCCGTTTTGCTCCCCACAGCAGCGCTCCCGAGGTCGCCGGCGAGGCCACGGCCGGTCCCGCACCGAGCGGGGCGATGGGGACGCGGGGCTGCGGCCGCAGAGCCGCGCGCTGCCCGCGGGAGCAGCGAGGCGAAGGAGCCGGGGCGGAGAGGGGGGGCGGCSAGCGGCACCTCACCTTCTGCAGGGCCCGCACGTTGTCCTCGCCGAAGAGGCCGCTGACGCCCTGGTAGAGGCCGCTGGCGGCGCGGCGCAGGCTGTTCTGGCGGTCGGCCCCGCGGCTCCGTGCGGCCTGCACACCGGGCCCCGCCGCGCCGAGCAGCAGCAGCAGCAGCAGCAGCAGCAATAGCGGCCCCCGGAGCTGCACCCGCCGCGCCGCCGCCATGGCCGCCCCGCCGCGCCCGCCGCAGCGCCGCCCGCCGGCCCCGCGCCGCAACTGCGGCCGCACGGGCGGGGCTCCCGCGGGCGGGAGGAAATCACGGGGACGAGCGGCCCTGTGGAAACCCGCGTTTTTTACATGGCTTTTCGCAAATACTCAAATAAATATTGTATGTGTTGTGTTAGAAGGTAATGCTGTATTGATGCTCTTAAGTAGTGTGTTAAATATAGTTTTAGGTTATGACAAAATGTTAAAGTAGAAGTTATGCTATGTAGGATACTTGTTTTTCTAAAGAAAGGACTCGCAGTGAGATGGGAGTCACAGGATACCTAAATCTTTCAGAGAAAGAGAATTTATTGCTCCATTATCAGAAGAAACGAACTTCTTCCCGCCTCGCTCGGACAGGATGACGCCGTCAGGATTCAGAGGAAGAAGCTGACACTGACCAGAGAGAATCCTGTGTTTGAATGGAATTTATGCATCATGTATGAGATGTCTGAATATGCAACAGGTTATTGCTTTTAAGGGTTAATCCTCTGTTAACAAGTGTCCTTCTTTGGGCTTATGCTGCCCAGAAAAAAGTACCTGGACGTCCGTAACTCTTTGTTTCTATTGTCTCATATTGTCCTAATCCAAATTGTCCAAATTATTATCACTCTAATTGTATTACTATTTTTATAACCATTTTATTACTATTAAACTTTWAAAATTTTCCAAACAAGTGATTGGCGTTTTTCACAGGGTCCGACCCCGCTGCTCCACCACACACGCGCAGCCRGAGCACTGTGCCTGGTGCTGCAGGGTTAGATTTTATAGTTTTCAGGTTCTGTGCTGCTTTAGGGTGTAGTTGTGAGCTTCATATTAGTAAGGTCTCTTCAGAGAAGAGGTAGGCAGAACAATTCCTTCTCTAGCTGGGGACCAMGGATAAATGATCCAAATCTCAGGCCCAAGAGCACAGACAAYGGTGGAATGAAAAGAGAAAAACAAGCAGCRTGGGACTTCATCATCTAAAGCTRTAATTGGAGAATTAACTCGAATATGCAAATGGAGCAGAACTTACAAAACTGTGAGACCCCCTGACCAGTGGTCTTTTTTGTGATCATTTTTGGATGCAGCTGGGCTGGGCTGCCCAAGGGGGATCCATGGAGGCCTTCTAATAAATCCCTGCTTTATTCTGTGACTCTGCCTGGCCTCTGTTCTAGGGCAGCCTGCACAGGGCACCGTGCCCAGCTCGGGGCTGCCGAGTGCAGGGGAGATAAGGAGCTGCTGGACAGGGTCCAGCAGAGGCCACAAAGATGATTTGGGGTTTGGAGCATCTCTTATGAGGAGAGACTGCGGGAGCTGATTTTATACTCCATGTTCCTGGAGTTTCTTAATGTTTAAACCGTGTGGCTCAGCCTAGGACTGCTAGCTGAGTAGACATTTAGAATATAGACATCTCTGCCATGGCCTTTTTCCCAGTTTTAGTCTGGCCAAAGCACTTATTTTCACATTTAGGAGAACAGCCTGGACATTTCAGCATTGTTTTCTATTTGGCCCTGGAAGGCTTGGGCCCACATCCAGGAAGGTACTTAGGATTCGATTTCAGCAGGATATAGATGCTTTATATATTTATAAATTTTGCTTTCATTTAAGATTTGCTGATACCTGTGTACAGTCTGAAGCCTCATGCTCTCCCAGAGCAGGTTGGTAACTGATGATATTTTGGAGGTTCTTAGGAGGTTTCTGTTGATTTCTACGTTGTGCTTATACTCTGAGCACACACTAAATGTCAGCTTCGGGGGCATTTCTTGCAAGTTACATGATACAAAAAAACCTTGATGATAATTAGAGTTGTTTCCTGTGCCTGGTATATTTATTTGCTTTGTTTCCAGTTGCCATGGCCTTCCCTTGTGCTGTTTATGGTTCAATGGGTCTTGTTTGTGCAAATTTGGGAACATTTCTATTTCTCTGTGTGAATTTCCATGGTGGAATCCCCTCAAAATCCCTTCYGTTGTGTCTTCCCATCTGTTCTCCACGGAGTTCCAGAGGCCTGTGGTAGTGGCTGCCCTTTGCACGAGGTCAGGACAATTTGGGATAATTCCTGGTMTTTCATTGATATCCTGGCCTGTCTCAACGAGCCCATTTCAGGGGAGTTTATCTCTCCAAATCTCTCTTATGAAATTAGGGGGTATTTCACCCTCACCCTCCTCGTTTAAATAAATGAAACTGTGTCTGCTCAAAGAATACATTGCATCATGGCATGAAACACAGATCTCAGCCACCCTCAGCTCCTCAGTGAGGAGAGCTGGGAGCTTTCTGGAGAGGTCCTCTGGTGAGGGTCTCACTGCACAGAGCAGGCATGAGCGTGCTTCTCCATTTCCTCGTCTGCACCAAAAACTCTGTAAGGTGTTTCACTCAGARATAGGGATTTAATAACAATTTGAGCAGTGTTTAGAAAAAATTGGGGGCTTCTAGGGGTCTGAGTTTTAGCAGATCACAGGGTTCTCTCTTTTAAAATCATCATCATGCTCAAAAAAGTGGCATGGCCTTAAAGAAAGCCAGCTGGTGTTACAGTTCTGAACCTCCCTGAGCCTCATATTTCTGTCTTTGCTTCATCTCACAGCCTCAAGCTGTCATAGCTGATCTCTTTRTGGCCATTTGTCACTTTAGGCCTTTTTTCTTAATGTCCTCCCCATGAGGTTTTTCTTGCAATGTGTCAGTGTTTCTTTTCTCCTTTTCCTTTTCATTTCCCTTTCCCTTTTATTTCTTTTTCCCTTTCTCCAAACACCTTTGATTTTGATTCTGGTTACTTGTACTCCTGACACCATAGAGATGTTGCAGAGATYATGGACATGAAATGAGCCAGGAATTTCTTATTCCTATCCAGACTCATTTACCAGCTGGCTGAATATAGGATTTTTTTTTTTTAATTTCCAAAATCTTTAGATATCTTAATCCAGTTGTTGGTTCAAGGGATCATGGTCAGGCCTCGGTGTATTGCAGAGATTGCCCTGAGGTATTATTACAAAACTTTTATCTCATAGATTYTGGCATTTCATCAATTTAGTGTTGCAGGTGACTCCAGGTTACCTGAGAGCCCTCAGCGGGGTAATGCCATCAGCAGCATTATTCTTTAGAATGGCCCCTAATCTAATCTGAGGCAGAAAACATGATTTCATTTCTACTCTATTATTACTATTAKCAGGCATAAGGCAAGGCTTAAAAAGATTTGGGAATGGGCAACTCCAGTTAATCTTATTCAGGCTATTTTCCTCCTCCTAATGTAGTCTCCAAACTTAATTGCGATAGTCRCTGCAGTCCTGTTAATGCCCATTTTCTCATTAAAGGTTTGTCTAATTTTCCTTGTTTTACTTCYGATTTTTCCAAAGTCACTTTTTAAAGAGGGAAAAACTAGTTTGGATAAGGGAAAACTGGAATGGAGGCAGGGAACATGGATGCATAACCCCCTCTTAARTAAGGATACAAGAGTAAAACTGCTGCTAATAAGTGAGAACGTGCTATTAGGCTTTCCCAAAAGCCCAGTTCTATCAGCAAATCCATCATTCCCCTTCCTCGCTGAGCTGTAACCGGGCCAGCCCTTTATGAATTACACCGTTTTCAGCGCAGCGAGAGGATTTGTGGGTCCCTTCTCAGGTGATTTAGCTGCTCATTTTCTTTTTAGGAGTTCAGGTTGCTTCGGGTGGGAGAAAGCGGCAGTTTTGCTGCTGCGTTTAGAAGGAAACATTTGGCAGAAGGGGTATTTTAGACATTAGAGTGGCTGCTCGGGAAGGAAGGTGGGTGAATGACCGGCCCTGGAGGCGTTTCAGGAAAGGTTGCATGAGGCGCTCACTGCCGTGGTCGGGTTAACTGGGTGGTGTTGAGTCATAGGCTGGAATCGATGACCTCAGGCGCCTTTGCCAGCCGAATCGATTTTTT
This sequence comes from Cardinalis cardinalis, assembly GCA_014549065.1. Classification (NCBI taxonomy): domain Eukaryota; kingdom Metazoa; phylum Chordata; class Aves; order Passeriformes; family Cardinalidae; genus Cardinalis; species Cardinalis cardinalis. Next base: position 2,386,660 of record JACDOX010000081.1, read on the forward strand.
GATGCTAAAACGGGGCAATTTCGGCACCGCCCCGGCGCTGAGGGGACCCAAGGGACGCCCGCCCCTCCCGCCGAGCCGCACGAGAGTGCTCCTCTGATTGGGCACACCTCCCCCTGATCCGGCCGCTCATTGGTCGGCAGGGAGAGGCGCTTGAGAAACCTCTGCGCTGATTGGTCCTGGCTGGCGTCGGCTCTTCCCCCGTCGGGCCAGCCGCAAGGAGAGCGCGCTCTGGGCTGATGTGGGGCCAGGCGCGCCGCAGCCAATCAGGAGCGGCGGCGTGCGGGCCGCCGTGCGCCGCGCGGGATCCGTCCGCAGCGCGGGCCCGCCCGGCCCTGAGGGGCGCGGCGGCGGCCTCGGCGGGCGGGGCACGGCATGGCTGGATGGGGAACGCTGCTGCCAGCGTCGGGGCCCGTCTGCACCCAAACACCGCCTTGTCACCCAAACCAGAGCTTTCAGTGCCGTGTCAGACGTGTCCTTAAGCACCGTGATTCCACCACCTCCCTGGGAAGTACAGTCCAGTATCTAAGTACTCAGTGGGAAAAAATTCTTAGTACCTAAGCTAAACCTCTCTCCTGGCGCAGCTTAAGGCTCTGTGCTATCACCTGTTCCAYGGGAGCAGAGCCCGATCCCCCCAGGCTGTCCCCTCTTGTCAGGAGTTGTGCAGRGCCACAAGGTCCCCCCTGAGCCTCCTTTTCTCCAGGCTGAGCCCCTTCACAGCTCCCTCAGGAATTCTCCAGCCCCTTCCCAGCTCCCTCAGCCTTTCCTGGGGCKCCGGGCCCTTTCCAGCTCCCTCAGTCTCTCCTGGGCGCTCCATACCCTTCCCCAGCTCYGTTCCCTTCTCTGGACACATTTTAATRTCCTCCCTGACCGGAGAGGCCCAGCCTGGGCACAGGACTCGTGTGTGGCCTCACCAGAGCACAGGGGTCAGCAGGCAGCCCCACACTCCTGAGCAGGGACCCCCTCAGTAAAAATAACAAATTACAGCTCTGCTTCCAGTCCCGACAAGGAGTGCCACAGGCATGGAGGGCATCCAGCAGGTGTTTGCTGAGGTGTCACTCTCCACCTGYCCCACACCTGGCCCTAAGCTCACCCCAGGGTAGGGCAGGCTGTTTGCTCATTGTTATAWCATTCATCACTGGGGTGAATGGTGCAGAGGGGCTGCCCGGGGGTCTGAGGCAAAACCCCACTGCCCCTTTTGGCTTGTGAAGTGTTTATGGCACTAATAGACTATTAATCTGTGTGGGTGCATCCACTGCTACATGACATTTGTGAGAGATAACCAATCTAAGTTATCCATCCCTTCCTCAGAACGCAGGAAGATGGATTCTCTGGGCGGTTTCCCACGGGCTGCGGATCCCCAGGCCATTGAACCCTCTGGGACCTGGACACTGCAGCTCCCGTCCTGCCTTCTCCATTATCTCTGTGCTTGGCAGGTGTCCGGCCAYGGATTTCACACTTCCACTGACCTCTGGGCGCTGCCAAGGCGAGGGAGGCACGCCAGGCAGATAACGTGTTCCYGTTCCGCCTCCCCGAGTCGCTCTGGGGAGAGTTATTTAAAAATACACCAGATTTAAGGTCTGTCTCGAGGCAAATAAAAATTGTGGATTGGTTAAATCACATTTCCACGGCCTTCGGATTTAATAAAGGAGTTGTATTCTGGCAGCACCAACATGTAAATGACTTGTAGAGCAAGTATACAATCTACTACACATATTTTACTGTCATATACAGTATGCCTGTGTAATTTCTCATCAAATTCCCATTTTTGAGGTTTCTGTGAATTAGAAGCAAAACCATGACCTTGAAAACAAGTTACATAAGCACCGTGAATCGTGGAGTCCTGTAGGTTCTAAAAGACCCTTAAAGATCAAGGACTAGCAGTGAATTGCACATTAAGTGCTTTATTACCAATTCCCGGCTGAAATCGGTTGCTGCAAAATCTCGATGGTCATCAGCAAAGTGCACATTTAGAAAGCGGAGCAGCAATATTAAGTTTTAATCCAAGGTGCAAGCTGTGTAGGCTGGGAGCGTTACACAGGCTCAGCTAGGATGGCGAGGCCTCGGAGAAACGCGTTTCTTGCCTCATTTTTGGCTCAAAGACACTTGTTGGTACTTCTTCAGGCCTCCTTGGGGAAAAAATAAACAATCAGAGCGGCGGTGTTTTTGCGGCGATGCGGTGAGGAGCGCCGAGCGATGGTTCCTCCCGGGGCCGTCTGGTGACCTTTGGAGGTGACAGGGACCGCGCGGCGGCTCTCGGCTGTCCGGGCGGCCGCTCCCCATTCATCCCGCACCGCCCACGCCTCCGGCTGACCCCGCACTGCCCGGGCCGTCCCCGCCGCCCCTGCCCGCCCATCCCGCTGTCCCCGCTGTCCACCCCGCTGTCCCCGCTGTCCACTCCGCTGTCCCCGCAGCCCACCCCCCTGTCCCCACCGCCCCTCGGCGGGCGGGGCGGGGCGCACCGCCCCGCACTTTTCTCCGCGGCGGAAGGTTACGGAGTGATGCGATCGGCGGCGCCTTTAAAGCCTGCGCCCGGAGGAGGGGCCGCAGTCAGCGCTGGGGCGCGGTGGGAGCAGTGCGGTTCGGGCTGTGAGGGTGCCTGCGGGACGGACGGTGCTCGCCTCGCTCCGCTGCCGCCGCCGCCGCCGCCGCCATGTCCCGGGAGCCCGAGATCATGGAGTCGAAGGTGATGTGGGAGCCCGACACGAAGCGCAACACCCACATGGACCGATTCCGCGCCGCCGTGGCCAGCAGCTGTGGGCTCCGCCTGGGTGAGCGCTGGGYGGGGGCGGACGGGCGCTTCTCGGGGCCGGCAAGCGCTGCTTCCCCGCGGTGGCCTCACCGTGAGGCCCATCCGTGTGCCGCTCTGGTCTCGGTCCCCGTGGGCTCCCCCGGGCGGGTGGGCACAGAGCTGCGGGAGGGATGCTCCGCTTGAGCCGCAGCCAGAGGCCTCCGGGGCAGCATCCGCTGGAGTGCAGGTATGTACGGATGGGAAAGGCAAACAGCCTTATCTGGGCCCGCTGGAGGCTGCGGCTGGAGGGCGGCCCGGGCRGCGCTGCCTGCGGAGCCGCCCGGGGTGCGGGCAGCTCTGGGGCCAGCAGCGGCACCGGAGTYACTTTGTGTTTTAAAGGGAAGGTGGGATCACTGTCGCCGTGGCCGAGGTGAGGGTAAGCCTTAGTGTGATCCTTCAGCAGCACAGGCGTGTAAGAGTGGAGCTATGGCCATTTCAGTATGAAGAGTACGTGTCTTAAAATAGTCAGGTATGCTGGGAGGTGAATGGTGAATAGGGAGGTGAATGGTGATGTTTAAGCTTGCTCAGTGGTGGAAGTTGCTGTGCATCTTCCACGGTTCTTGCACTGCCATCCCTGCTTTGTGCTTGTTCCGAAATACCTGTGTGGTTCTTTGACTTGGAAACAGCCTGTTGCCTCTGAAATGAGGCCTGCTTTGAGCAGGGGTTTGATGTCCAGAGGTGTTTCCAACTCAGTGTTGTTTTTTCCAGAACTGCTGGCTGTAGGTTTTCATGTCTCTGGGCTCTCAGGACTCAGTGGTGCTGGCTCTGAGTGCTCAGCTACATCATGGACTGGGTCCACTTCAGTGTGTGTGGAAGTCAAGCCCTTCAGTTCTGACTAGTTAGTTTTATATCATTCTCTCTAGGTATTTGGGGCCTATGTAGGTTTCTTGTGTAGCTTTCCTGTTATCATTTGTCTGATGGAGGGTGAAAGGAGTGGTTTGGGCAAGTGGCTTGGAAGTTTGTGAGTCTAGCGTAGGTAGTGTCAGAGGTGTGAGCAAGCACGTTCTGGAGTGGGAGCAGTGTCAATAGTGCTTCTGGCAGTTTGTGTCTAGGAAACTCTTCCTTACCTTCATTACTGTGTGGGTAAGCCAGGTAATTATTTTGGTTGTGGTGATTTCCCATTGGAATCCAGGTGTGTAGTGTCTTAACCCTGCTGCTGGATGGGAAGCAAGTTATTCCAGGGTTTTAGGTAACTCCTGAGTGGAATGATGTAACTGATGCATGGACAATCAAGAGCAAATGTGTTTTCAGATGGGCTGCCTGTGTTAATGGCTGAAACAACCAGAACTCTTGTCATCCCACTTGGAAGTGGCTTTCTCTATTGGAAGGTGGATTCCTGTGTATATTTAGAAACCTTTGTCTGCTTCCATTAGGCTTGCAGTGGTGCTYGTTGGTATGAGTGCTATTCACAAYAARGAATGGATGCTCTCCAGCATTTAGATGTGGACTCTGAGGAGAGCTGAGGGCAATAKAGTCCCTTAGACAATGCCTCTGCTGGGCCCTGGAAATGCAGTCACAAAAATCAGTTTGATTGCTGAGTAACAAGCCTGTGCCCTGAATTACTTGTATGCTGAAGCTTGTTTGGAACAAACTGTATAGACAAACCAGAACAAACTGTTTGTGCTGTAAGAAACCAAATTAGTAGTGACCTGTATCTCCTTGCATGTATCAAATGATTTGGAGCAGGTGGTACAATTTGAAGGGTTTTGAGGGAGGAGATGGGAACTTGAGTTCTTCTTGTGTCAAGTCTTACCTCTGTGCAGCTGAAGTGGGGAGTAGAGGATAGTGATGAGTAACTTTGGRGTGTAAAAAGGGTGTGTAGAGGCTGGGATTTGGGCAGTGTGTGGATGAAATCTGCATTACATAGAAGAGCCTTTGCCTTGTSTATCAATAATGCCATGGGGATAATCTCACTGTGATGGAAAAGATTGATGTGGGAATAAGATGTGGAAAGGACAGACTGTGGGGAAACAGTTAAGCAGTGGCTAAGTGTGAGCAACAGTGCAGAGATGGTTTTGAATATTTCTCTTTTAAAAAGCTGGAAGATGTCCTGCTTCTAGGRAAGGGATTGCAAAGATGACTTTTGCAGCAATTGGCTGGTTAACAGGCTGGGAAACCAGAGATAATTGGTGAAAATGCCTTTGAGTGGTTTAGCTGRAAGCATCAAATAGGGAACAGTTGGCAGAGCAGGAAACTTACTGTCACTGATGGCAGAAACATTTAATTGGTTGCTGGCACAGCTTCAGATATTGTGGACATGATGAGGGAATGTCACTTCCAAGCTTGCAGTGAGAATTGGCTTCAGCTATTCATACCTAGAACTGCTTTACACTAATTTTCAGCATTCAGTTTGAACTGGGGGGTTTGCTATGCATGCTTCAGCTTACTTCAGGTGTCTCACAATCAGGAAAGACTTCAGCTGCTTATCTGCATGTTTTTAATGACAGGCCATGGTGTTAGTATCTAGCTAGTAAACATCTTGTTTGACTTCATCAGTGCTGTTTCAGCATGAAAAGGAGAGCTGCAGTCTGTCAGACCTCGTATTCAGTGACAATCAGCCGTGCTTCCTGTGGCAGTGATGTTGATGGCACAGTTGGATAAAGAGTGCCTCTAATCTCTGTGTCCCTGAGCTATCAGAGCCCTTTGGCCCCAACTGGGACCTTACAGCAAATGTCCCTTGTCAGGAAGCCTTGTTTATCTCTTGCTGTGTGAAAGTGCCCTGTTGATAGATAGGAAGTGTCAACAAGCAGGACTTGTTTAATCTTCAGTTGCACTGATGGGAGGGCAGTGTGCAGGTATTGCAGGGAGTTATTAGAAAAGGTCACTGTCTCTGTGGTGGCAAATGGCTCATAGCAGTCAGCTCAATTGCTGCCAYCTGTTCAGGTGCCCAGGCAGACCCTGTGGCTCTGTAGTCACTTGCTTTGAGCAGAAGTGATCCACTCTGGGGTCAGATTTATCTTCCTAATTGTTTTAGCCACAAATTTTCTTTCTCTGGGGTTTCCCTAACTGTAGTTTGTGTAGATCCCTGTGATTCTCTCATAATGCTGACACATATCTGTTGCTTCCAGCCAACTATGATGAATTATACCAGTGGTCAGTGGAGTCCTACTCAGACTTCTGGGCAGAATTCTGGAAGTTCAGTAACATCATCTGCTCTCGCCTCTACGAYGAGGTAAGTTCAGTGCTTATCTTACAGCAAGTGCAGCACAAAGGGGAAATAACCTGATGTTACAACCAACCTTTTGACCTCTTCTTAGAACTCTGGGAAGTGATACAAGGAATTGGCCTAGTCCTGGATTTCCTGGTGTGCTGGSTGGTGCTGTTCTGTTGCTGGCACACTTTAGGGCAGTGGAACCCTCAAGTTTTGCTGTCCTGAACAGTTCTCTGTAGTGTCCTTGTGCTCTTGCACACCTTGTCATACCTGCTTGCTTATGGGGAGTCTGCCAGTGCCCTGCCTTCTGCCTTAGGGCATATCATCCTGGTTTTGTACATGCTGGCGTTCTGTCAAGTCCATGTTTGCCTTCCCTGAGTCAGCTCACCTGATAAGCACAAGTGTTACACTCTGGCTTTGTAGAACTGGTTGTGGAAGCTCTGCAGTCAGGTGCAGGCTTGAAATATCTCTGAGGAAATGGTGGTGGTTGAACCCAGGCACGGGTGGAACACCAGGCAGTGCCACAGAGTTCCTGTGGAAGAAAGGTGACTCTGCAGCTCTTGCCAGTGGAGCCCTTGCATAGCCCTGGTGTAGGATATCAGCATCCCCSTGTGCTTTTCCATCTGAGGGAGATGTTGGGCTAATTACTAGAACAGCTTGAGGTAGTGGAACCTTCCTGGGATTTAGTAGGGWGGACTGGACTGGACTTAATGCCTGGAGTCCATCTGTTCCAGACCCCTCAGTACTGGCAGTCCAGCAGAGGGGACTGGCAATTTTCTTTTGGCTTTTCCTGTTTTACTGATTTCTGTACTGATAAGGTAGATCAAGTGGTTCTTCCTGCCATGGCACTGTGTGCTCAGGTGTCTCATTTAATGTGACCCACCTTCAGAAGAGTGAATGCAGCAAGAGTGTAAGAGCTAGCCTGCTTKGAGGTGTGTGGTCTGAGCCCTACCAACACTTAAACTTTACATTTTCTGTAGATGCTAACTMAAGCTCTGGGAACTGTCAGAGTAGCTGAGCTGGTCTCTGGTACCTAGAAGGATGAAAAMTTTGATTTGAAGTCTTAGAGCTTGATCCTGGCTGTGTGCTGGAAGTAAACATTGTTTTGAGGTGACTAAAATGAAACAGAGTTGACTCTTGTTCCCAAGCAGTGAAACAGCTTCTACTTCCACAGGTCATTCTAATAAAAACAATAAAACCTTGTGTACACAGAATAAAAGCAGCCAGGATTTTATTTAATCCTGGTAAAGGTTCTAAGTGACATCTGTGTCACCTGTGACATGAGCAGAGGAATTCAGTGTGCAGAGCTGTGCTGGCACTGGAGTGTCACTTCCAGGCAGCTGCTTTTGAATGAAGGATKTGTCTGAATGAGCAGCCCCTGGCGCCTCTTGGTGCTGTGCAGGGGCCTCTGAGGGAGGGGTCAGGTTGTTCATCTCACAAAGCACCAAAGACTGAGCTTAGCTGGGAGTCCCAGGTGTTACCTGGGGAGGAAATACTGGGGTGAGAGTCCAGCTCCTTGTGCTAGTGCAGCTCTTAGAAACTCTGTGAAGGATTGTTTCCACTTCAGAAAAACAGTTCTTTTGGATCCTGTCCTGGAAAATGTTGAAAACATTCTGCTCGCTTTTCTTCAAGCTGAGGAAGTCAGAAATGAGTCAGTTTTAAGAGCAGCTTCTAATTGCTGCAGTAATATATGTTAGTATAAAAATGATTTGTGCAGCCTGAGTTGATATAATGTTATAACTCAGTTCTTGCCAATTGTTAGGAGCAGAGAAATCTGAGCTCCTTTTTTTAGAAGATGCATTTGAAATAAAATAATGCAGTAGTGCACTTCAACATGAGTTTTAAGTTAAAAGTTAATTTTAAGATTGCCTCCAGTAGTACATACACTGCTCTCAAAACTTAAAACCTTTGGGTTTTCTGGAATGGGATGTGTTTTGGGGCTTGCTTGGCTTTCAGAAGAGCCTTTCACTTGGACTGGAGGAATGCTGTTCCTGTAATGTATGTGCAATCCATGAGAGAGAACCTGAGGGTATAAACTGAAGCTTTCAAAAACACAGCTGTAAAATAAAGTTTCTATTTAAAGATTTCCAAAGAAATGTGCTGCTGAGCAGCTGAATCACTAAGCAGGGGGGTATTTTGGGAAGAATTTAGACCTTGGGCTAATGCTGAGGGGCTCTTTACATATCAGTGTTWTTAAAGTTAGTCTTACCTGTAACTTATGAAGGGGTTTAATACTTTGAGGCTTAATTAGTTCARGATGGGGGAAGTTATTTCAGCTGACTATATTTTTGGTTATTTTTCACTGCATTTTTCAATTCCTTGCATGTCTTAGTCCTAAGTGGGGAGTTACTTAATACAGGTTTATTAGGTTGTTGGATCCTGTTAATCCTCAAAAATTGGGACCTTGAATAAAAAGCTGGAACTCTTCAGTTACATTTGACTCTACAGTGAATTATTTTGAATTACCATTGTGTGAGCTCCTGTTGTTGGTGTCTGTACCCCGTGACTCGTGGTGGGGCAGGGTGGATGCTCACACCCCCARAGAGGGGCTGGGCTGCATGGCCTGGCACAGAGCTCAGATGTGCTGTGGCTCAGTTGGCTGTTCCCAGGGGCAAACAAACCCCCAGTGTCCCTGAGGTCTGTGTGCATCTCCTGCTCTGGGTGTAGCCACAGTGGTTGGTTTTACTTGTGTGCTAAAGGCTGGTCCAAAGGTAGAGCTGTCAGCAGGGAACTTTCCCTGGTTTTGTTGTAATGACGTGTTTGCATGTGACTGTTGACAAATAATTAAACTTTCCAGGCCTCTAATTACAGGATCAGTGTCTGTTTGCCATCTGTGAGCTGAGAGAAATGATTCTTGCCTAACAGCGTCTGCAAAGAGCTTGGAGCTGCTGGGCTGACTTCTGTGGAGTGCTGTGAAAAAGCAGTTTTGTTTCAGCTCTCCAGGAGTGAGTGTTGTGTCCCTTTCAGGTGGTGGATACGTCCAAAAGCATCGCAGAGATCCCTGAGTGGTTCAAGGGCAGCCGCCTCAACTATGCAGAGAATCTCYTGAAGCACAAGGACAATGACAAGATTGCCCTGTATGCAGCAAGTAAGGARCATCAATGCCTTGTATTCCTCTGCTGCTCACAGGGCTAGGCCTGATGAAACAGCTCTGATGAAATGTGGAAATAAACTGGCTTGGATGAGGAGAGAAAAAAGGGTGGTAAAATCAGTGACACTGCACAGTCTGTGATACAGTTCTGCAAAAAAAAACCCCAGCAAAACATGCTCTGGAAATATAGATCTAGAAAATCCTGTCCAAGCTAAGTGAAGTTTTATTAGAATGTGCTCAGCTGCATTAAGGTAGTGGAGGTCATGCTGTGTTTAACATCACTCAGTATTTGAAGTATTTCACATTTGTCATAATTGCTTGGTTTGCCATGTGGTGCTAGGAGGTCATGAGGTGGATCAGAAACTGCTTTGTCACATAATCACAGGAGGTGATAGCAAAAGGACCAAAACTATTTCCTAGTTGATCATTGTATGAATGCTGGAATGAGCAGTTGGCTCCTCTGTTGTGAGCAGACTTCAACCTGCATCTCTTTTGTGACCTTCTGCTGTGTTTAATCTTCTTAAGACCTCTTAAGTCGGAGTATTTCTTGGTAACTCCCTGCTGCTAGGTCAGGGTGGTGGYTGGGGGGCCTGGTTTAGGTTTGTGTTCACTGGGGTGGTTCTGTGGGAGTTCTGTGGATGGCRCAGGAGAGTAACTGTAACTTTCCTAAACAGTTTCACTTGTCCCTGGCTCCCATGGTGAGTCTTTTTTGTGATTCCCTTCTCCTGGGGCCTTAATCATGGAGCAGGATCAGTGTCTCATTTCCTGTTGCTCTGTGGGAACCCAGGCTCTGCTGGCAGTCCCTGCTCAGTTCATGAACCACATGGAGCAGGGACTTGGGCTGTTCTGCATCTTGACCTGCTCCCTTGCTCTGTGCAAGTCCAGATTTACTGCTGTGAAGGTCTGAGGAGGCAAAAGAGTGAGAAATGCCATTCCCTGCTTAAGGCAATGAGCTGAGGGCAGCTGTTCTGAGAGGAGCAGGGTGTGCAGCTCACCTTTCCTGGGGCATCCTTGGTGTGGGTTCTTCATGGCAAGTGCTGGCTGGGGGAAATAGGACAGCAGTCACACTGAGGAGGTGCAGCAAGGGACTCAAGGTGACAGATTTTTGCTTTCGTAACATTTAGGTTGGTTTGTTTTGTTTCATGAGTGATTTATTAAGGGCTTATGTAACACCTGACATTCAGTACAATAGGGAAAACGCCCTGCAGATCCTTTCAGAGGGGAGCTGAGTCCAATTTAGTTTGTTTGCTTTGTGCTGTGTTGGCACAGGCAGATGTTCCAAARGCACAGGAGAAGTCAGGCCTGGATGTGCATGATTTTCTAGTCACTGACTTGCTGTAATAAAACCTGAACTTGAGCTTGTGCTGCTTCCTAGACCTGAATGAGAAAACTGAGCAAAAAGGGAAAATGAGGTTCTTACCATGTTAGAAATTAGCCTTGGTGAGTGCAATGTATTTACCATGAATCCTCCTTGAGAGCACACCTTTCTCCAGTGAAGAGTTTGTGTTTCTGCAGAGGTGTTTATCTTTAGAAATGCCCTCATACCTACTGAACAAATACCACTGATTAATGCTTGATTCTCATTAAAAAGAAGAGGTTTTGCTGCAGCATAAGAGCAACTTCATAAGTAAAATTATAAATATTAGTGGAAGCTGTTTTCTTAGAATTGCTTTCTGGTAGGATTGGTTGTTTGCACTAGACTCATGTTGCATTGCCTGATTTCTGAGTGATTGCTTTACTTTTCTTTCCTCAGGGGAAGGCAAAGAAGAAATCCTCAAAGTTACTTTTGAAGAACTGAGACAAGCTGTAGCTTTGTATGCTGCAGCCATGAGGAAGATGGGAGTAAAAGTAGGAGACAGAGTTGTGGGTGAGTAATTTTTTAAGGGACAGGAGGTGGAATTTTTTTTTAAATGTGCAAGTGAGTAGTGAGAGTTACAGGAACATGCCTGTTTCACAGAAAATTTCAATAAACATTGTAAAGAAAAGGCTCTTGTGCTGCTGTATTTACATTTGCAGGAAATGCATTTCTAGAGGGAAGGAACCTGGATTTAGCCTGGGGGTTCTCTAACACTGAAGGGGGAAGGAAAATGCTTCATTCACCAAGGTCTGCTCCAGAAACACTCTGTGGAAGCAGAGGAGGTGGAAGCTGTGCCTGTGGCTGAGCCCTGGCTCACAGGATCTGGCAGATTGCTGTGGGGGCAGTCAGGGAAATGCTGGTTCAAGGTTGTTTGTCCTGGTGCCACTGCAGTTCCTGACCCTGTGGCCCCAGGTGACCCAGTGCTCAGGGAGCTGCAGGCCTGGAGAGCTTGTCCTGCCCCCAGAGTGGGGACAGTGAGCAGCTGCTGGGCAAGAACTCCTCAAGTCACCAGTGCAGAGATGAGTTAAACCCTGTGATCCTTTCAGCAGCTCTCCACATCTTCTGCAGCAGTGTTTCCTGTCAAGAGACTGTCATGTGTGTTTTTCTGTATTAAAAGGTTTTTGTCCTGTGAACAGCTTGTCCAGTGTGCAGTCCAGGCTTGGAAAGGAGTTACATTGATTTCTAAACTGCTGGGTTTGATCTCCCAGCTGAGCTGCTTTACCTCTATTTTGTGTACTCTGACACTCTTTAATTTGTCAGTGTAGTGCAAGTCAGAACTGCAATRTCCTTGGAGCTCCTTGGCTCCTATGTGGCAGTTGTGGTGTTTGTGTCATTGTGCTGCTGGAATCCCATGTTCTTTGAGCAGCACTTGGCCTTTATCCTAAAGTGTGTGTAAATTCTTACATGATGCAAACCCACAGTGATGAAACTCTTGATTTGTTTTCTGCATGCTGCAAACTTGAACGTGTCTTGAAAACTAAGTTTTAGACCCACAACTATGACCTGGAAATGTAAATTACTCAGTAGAGCTCATTTCTTGCATATGGTTTGAGTATGCTCTGGAACTGGAAACATGAAATTATCACAGCTGGTGGCTTGGTTTTTAACATGGAATTAGAGCTAAATCCTTAATTAGGTATGAACCATACAGTGAAGTTGACAAGGTTTGTCTGAATGAAGAGTTGCTTGAAGAGTCTGAATGGAGCTGCTCGAATTTTATCTCAATTTTCAACTTTAGTGCTGTCATATCTGTTCATTTCTTCAGCAGCAGCAGGGAAAATGTACTCTGCAGCTGGAGAAAACGTGGTCTTGAAATAGAGCCGTAGCCTGTGCTGCTAATAATGCTATTATAATTTTACTAACAGTTCCTTTTRGTTAATGATTGTCTTGTTTAGCACTGCAGGCTGGCTGATTTTTGAATTGTTYTTGTTTTGGTGGCTGGCTTACCTCTCATTTAAATTAAAAAGCATAGTTGATACTATTTTTCAAGTATTGATAAAGTCACTTTAGATACTTCTGTGGGGGTCCCAATTTCTCTGCTATGCCAGTGGGTATTGGCAGTYGCTGGAAGAGCTCAAGTGAAACATTTCAGTCAAAGGCAGAAGCTTCCCAAACTGAGTTGGGCAAGAGACATTAAGTGTTGGGTGGGGAAGCTGGAGTCCTACACCCACTTGTAGTATCAAAAATCAGGCTCTCCAGAACTTGCCAGAATCCACAGGGATGTAATTTGTCCCAAAATTTAGAGCAGATGGCAGAGGGAAAGGCMATTCTTGCTGTTTCATAGTAGTAACACAGGGCATGCTTCTGCTGCTTCAGAAAAACCAGGTTTTAAATGGAAAGGAGCTACTCTAWGAACTTCATTACAGCTGCCTAACATGCAGTCAGCCTGTCAGGTTCTGACACCCTTTGTTGACACTTTCTCTTAAAATCTGAGCTGTTAGAATTACACATGACTCTTACTGTTGTTTTCCTGCGAGCTTCATCTCCACGCTTTGCTGCCTCTAAGACAAGGCTGCTTTAACTTCTCATTACACTTAACATCCCCCCTGGTTTGTTCAGTGCAATTTATGGTTGCATCATGACAGTAATAGCATGTTGGAGCTGGAGGTGGGTGAGTGTGGGTGGACAGGCACTGGTGTCAGCAYTTTTTTTCAGCTTGATTTCACTCCAGTCTTCCCTTTCCTTCACTGAGAGCACTTAACAGTGAACATAATTGAAGCAGATGTGTTGTGAAACATATTTCTTCCTCTGAAGATGTCTTGCAGTGCTGTCAGTGATGCTTGAACAGTTGGAAGAGGCATGGAATACCTACTGCAAGCTCCCAGATCCACATGTGAGGTGCTCCTGGTCTCCCAGTGGCCATCTGGCAAATGACAGTGACTAAAATAAGAACAAACCCAACTGTGAGGATGTTCCTCCTCTCTGGGTTGCTTCCCCTCTATCCCTGTAGCCATCTTTGCTCTGTTACAAGTCAGGAGTTAGAAACAATCTGATCTTCCCCACACAAAAACATCCTCAGCAAATATCAATGAATTACACTGTCTAAAGCTGCTATTTTATCTATAGCAACTGCATTAGCCCTGCTGCTTACGTGGGTTTTAAAGCTAGCTTTGTAAGGAGATTACAGGGGTGCTGATGGTTTCAGGCCACTGTAATGTTGGGCATGGTGGCCACTTGAAGGTCCTGCAGGAGCAGGAAATGCTGAAAAGGGAAAATAGGAGTCTGGTCTCAATTCTGTTTGGTTTGAGAGCTGGTGTAGTTCAGTAGTAGAAGACATTGAGAAGATATTTTAGTTGCTGCTCCCTATTTTCCTTCTTCCTGATATATTCTTTCAAGGCTCAAAAACCTTTGATGTAGGGTCCCAGTTCAATTGTTTTTTTTTTAACCATGCACAAAACTGGATTTTTGGGTGCCTGTTTTTCCAAGAGGAAACCTTTTTCAACTTCATGAAGGCATTAGGTGCTTGCATGGAGTGTGTTCTCAGGACTCYGATTTCTCAGACTTTTAACATAGTTTTCAGCATAATTCTATCCAGTTTTTGGATTAGAGTTTTTACCTATTCTGTTGGTAAGGTGCTGCAGTGTAAGTGAACACGTGTAAGTGTAATCTTGGTGTGTGCTAGATTAAGCAAATAACAACTGACAGAAAATGCTGAGGCACTTAGTCCTGAGCAGATCAGGCTGTAAGTGCCTCTTAAAAAAATCCAGACAGTGTTTTTAAAATGCTGCTTGTCCTGCTTAGAGATTTCACGGGTTTTATGTCAGGTAAAGCTTTCATTTCTCTGTTTTTATGGAGGCTATACATTTTTCTAAGTCAGGAGGAGTGCTGCTGGGACCCTTGTGTGTGATATTCTGATATTCCTGCTTGATGAGTTCCCAGCTCCTGAGTTTTGAGCCCTTTATTCAGTTTCKAGTTCACCCAGAGGAGGAAGATCCTTTCCTTTAGTTTCTACCTTTCCTACCACCTTCACGAAAGGGGCAAGGGAAGATTCAGAGATAGAGGAATACCTTCTGTAGCCTTCCCCATGCTGACAAATCCTAGCTTTGATCCTTAGCTGAAATACTAYATCAAGGAACACGGAGGCCCTAGTTAAATATATGAGCAAACATGATAAATATTTAAATCAGCAGTACCATTATTCCTCTGTAATACAGAGCTTTTGCACAGTGGTCACTGCTCTGATGCTAATCCAGATGAAGAAGTTGCCTTTTTCATCATCTTTGTCTGCAACATGCCTGTTTCTTCAATTTTAGACCCTGAGGGCTGTGCTGGTATCTCCAGGGGCACAGACAAATGCAGGGAGCTTTCCATGCAKGGAGTAGTTGTGATCAGCTGGAGAATCTCAGATGTGGCAGGAAGAAAAAATAACTTCTAAATGAGAATCCAGTGTTAATCTGAAAGACTGGCAGGAGAAGTAGTTTGTGTCACTTAGAAGTAGTTTGTGTCATTTAGCTGTTGAGAGAAAAGGAGCACGAGTTCTTCCTCTGCTGTGTTTGGAGCATCTCCAGCCGGATCAGACCTGTATTTTTATCTGTGGTGGAGTTGGGACAAATCTGTGAGAGCCCAGAGAGCAGCAAGGCTCTGGGAGCAGGTGAAGGCACAGAAATGCAGTCGGTTGCTGAGCATGGTTTGTACCTTTGGGCACTTCTGGCTGGTATCCTCCAAAACTCAACCACACTCAAAGCCAGCTGACAGATGAAAGCAATGATTTCATTGTCTGGCTCACAATAATCAGCAGAGAGCTGTGATCTTGCCTTGAGGGCTTTTGTGTGGAGAGGTGAAAAGGAGAATTGCTTAGAACAGAGCTGAAGCTTGTGGCAAAGTAGCAACTGCTCCAAAGCACAGGGAGAGATCTCTGTTTTCCTTGCCCTCTGGCCCCCTGATGATCCCATCCAAGAAATGCTCAGTGGAARTATGTGGCATCAACTAAAGAACTGCTTTCATCACACAAAATGACATTTTGGTCTGTTCTGGTTCATAGATTTCARATTATTTAGGGAGGAATATTTGTCTTACCAGAAAAATCACTGAGATTTTGGGATACTGTGCCTTGTGTAAACCTTGACCCCAAGGGGAAAATAGCAAAATAAATAATGCTTTTATGGGCATGAGCTTTTGCTGCACTTTATGTGCTTAAGAACTTCACTGAACAAACCACTATAAGCTGTAGGCAGTTCTAGGGAGCAATTTATACCTTAGCATGGCATGAGGGTTTTATTCACAGCTGTGTGTTTTCCAGAAATTGTTGGGCTGAAGTCATAATGCTGTTTTAAAAGTTACTACTCCCAAAAGCACAGCAGCTCTCAGTAACTGCAGTGGCAYTGCTGGTTAAGAAACTGATTTCACTGATTTTTCAGTGAGGAAGAATCTCAGTTTAAGACTTCAAGTTCACTTTTTACCAAGTTGAAAAAGGATAGGTTTTTTTTTTCCAGCAATGTAGAAAAACCTCACAAAAATCTATCTTGGTACCCTCCTAACTATAATATTAACATAGTAGAAATTGCAGTTAAGATCTGAGTTCCTGTCCTGAAATGTGCATCCATAAGTCTCATTCTTTGAGAAGTTTGCACTGTTGARTGTTTGCTGTCTGTAGATCCTTGTGGTGCACCTGCAGCCCAAGATCTCAGTGCCCACCCCWGCTGTTGAACAGGTTGGAAAGCTTTTTTATTGCCATTGAACTTTTGCTTTCAAATGTAGAACTCTCATTAGATGTCAGGGTACTGYAATTAGGCCCATCCTGTGCTTTTTCAAAGTACTTGGACGTCTTTTTGGTTGCTTAAGAAAGGTGATCTGAAACTCCAGGTCTTTGATCCATCTCAGTGTAGTTTGTGAATTCCAGTTGCACTTTTCCATTTGTGGGCTGGATTCCGAGCAGTGCAGTCAGACTCAGGCACCCAGCCCCTTCTGGAGAGTTGCTCAAATTGAGCTCACTGAAACTAAAATCTGACTTTCTTGACATTAATTTATTCTGTATGCCGTGATAAATTGAATTTAAATCTTGAAATCTTGCTGCAAGCTAATGAGAGAAACCTGAAGAGCCGCATTTGTGTGAGAATGTTCCAGGGCTTGTCCCACTCTGTTACTCCCTTATCAGCTGAGACACTGGTTTTGCTTGTTTGTGTTTAAGATTCTGGCAGTGTCTACCAGSCAACATTTAGCTTTGTGAAGCTGAATCTCTGCTCTTGAGCTATTTATAATCTTTCCTTACAGATACTGGTTCTTTCTCTGATGGYTGTTCCTGCAGTCTTGTTCTGTGCCCTGCATGCTGCTGTGTTCTTAGTCTCTGTGTWCCCTAATCAATGCACTAATTTTCTCTCCCAGTTACTCTTTGCACTGTGCTGCCCTCTCATCCTGAAAGGCTTATTAATCAAGCAGGAACATTTGTAAATTGGGAGTAATGTTGTAGATAAAACCCCCGATACAAATAGTTCTATAAATGAATTTATTACTAATTCCTTGCGTAACTGATTTAGCTTCAAGGTACAACATTGATTGTGTGGAAGACTTCAAAGGGTGCTTCAGTCTAGGATTTTGCATTTTTAAAACCTGTTCACTGTATATGTTATGTATTTTTAGTGTTGTTCCATCTCTAACCATTCACTCTGCCCTAGGTTACTTGCCCAACAGCATGCACGCAGTGGAAGCAATGCTGGCAGCTGCGAGCATTGGTGCCATCTGGAGCTCCACCTCCCCAGACTTTGGCATTAACGTGAGTAGCCCAGTGCCTGTGCAGAGCAGCCCCTGCTGAGCCCCAGACCKGGTGAGGGTGATGAGCTAGGTGGCAGATGGCTTCTGTCCCTTCAGCCTTGCTGCCACCTCCTGGCACAGCCCAGCACTCCGCAGCTTTTCCTGCTGCTGTCAGTGTCACTGCTGATCTGCTGCTGGGGCATTTGAGAGGCTTTAGCTGCTCACTCTTGGGATGTCTTCACATGCACTCCATGGTCTTGGTGAGCTTTTAGCATATTAAATGTGCAAATGAGCGGCAGTGCAGTCTGGGCTTGGCTCKTCTTCCCAAACCCTGCCCCAGGCTTAGCCACACTCCAATTTCCACACTCCAATTTCTTTGCCCAGGTAGTCCCATCCTCTGCCTCCTGTCAGGGTGAACTCAGCACTAGCCTGGTTGGTCTGTTCCACAAGGCTTTATTTGCCAACAGTGAGGAATYTCATACTAACATCACTAACCTGAATAACTCTTTTTAGTGAGGAAGTAAATGCTGTGTGTGAAATTATGTCCAAACAGATGTGCCCTGGAAACTTTGGGGATGTATTCTGCTTGGTTTGGAAAGTTTTTGGCGTGCTTCAGCAACAGATCTAAATCACTTCTAAGGGGGGTATTAAACCTTTCYTCTATCTAAAAGTTTACATCTGAAAAATGTCATGGTTTTGAATTGCACAGTGCACAGAACAGTGTTTTTAGMTAAACCCCTCAATTTCAGTGTTTAACCCCAGTGTCTGGGAAATGTATGGAATAATCATTCCTGGATTAGCACTAGAGGGCAGCAACATTCCATGTTCTTACACTTGGGGATGTATCATTGGGAAAAAAATGATTAAAAAAATCATTACAGCATGTAATGATCAATCTGTTCTACAAATATTTTCTGCTTGCTCAGAAAATGATGGTATGGAGTATTTTGTGCAATGTGATTCGATCTCTTATCTGGGGGAAGATTGCTCACTTTACTTGCATTACAAAGGACTGGTATGTTTTCTGGCCATGTTGRTGTGCTGTTGTTTTCAGTGCCCAGCTTTTAGTTTTTTTGTGATAGCTTTTTAATGGAACTTGGCCTTGGAGCTGCAGTGCCATCAATATCATTTATTTTCCTTTGGCAGCGTATGTTGGCATGAATTCAAATCCTAAAATCATGAAGGAGATCAGCAGAGCCCCTCAGAGACCTTGACTTCCACCCTGAGCAAAAGCTATTCCTCTTTCTGTAGAGTTGCATCAGTCCTGTTAATATACACAAAGATTTTTGTGCTTGGGGGAATAGTGTAGCATTTTCAACATCTGAAGTCCAATTGTGTGTATGTGTTTTGTGCAGCTCAGAAATGTCACTCCTCAGAGCTGCCTACACACTGCAGGCTCTGAATGCCATCCCTCCAAAGGCTTCAAGCCTTGAGGAAGTTGCTGTCAGAGCACCACTGAGCTGCCTCCCACGCACCTCACTGCTCCTGGCAGCTGCTGCTTCATCTCTCTGCTCCCTGCTACCCATTCCTGTAAATTAATGGCAGAGTGCTGGCCTGGGTGTGAGAAATGGTTGGATTTGTAAGTTCATGAAGAAGCTCTGCTCCCAGAGCTGGCTGAGGAGCCTTTGGTGAGCTCAGTGCAGCTCCATTTGRGGGGCCCTGCACAATTTTTTGGACTGAACTGGAATAGAATGAGCCATGTCTGCTACACCTGAGCTTTTTGTGGAAGGAATTCCTTGCTGAGCCATCTGGTTGGATTGGAGTTGCAGTGTAGCAATTACGTGTTCCATCTGTTTGTGTTGCCTTTGTGTCAGAGCAGGCTGCCCTGTGGGATTTGGTGCTGCCAGTGCTGATGAATCTGACTGGGCGTGTTAGCAGGTTTGGTAGGACCCTGAGAGCTGGAGCCATCTCTCTTCTGATTCACACTTCTCTTCAGATTTGATTCTCCTCTTTAGAGTCCCCTCAGTGCTCATTGGTCTTAATTTTTAAACATCAGGCATGATGGAGATGGGATGTGTGTGCCCTGCACTCAGCATGAGGGTGTGCACACATGTACAAATGCACACAAGTGTGGCTGCTTGGTCTGTTCCTGGGAATGGAGTGAAGGAGGAGGCAGAGAATTTACCAAAGAAGCAGGAAATCTGACTTCATACTCCCTTAGAGAGGAACTGTTATGTATTAATTATAAATCTCCATTTCTGAGTTTGTTAGGTAACACACCAGGGGCTTCTTGAACTTCTGTCACCAGAACAGACTCTGGTGATTTTTTGTTTTAAAGTAATTGAGAAATTTGAATGTCAGTGCATTGTCACTGTATTTTCTTAAAATGTGAACAAGGAAAAGGAAATACCTGTTTGATAGGAGGGAAAGCTGTTAAATTACATTCTCAGCTAATACATTTATGTTTAGCCATATCCCTTACCTGGTGGTTCCCTGTAGCATGGAGGAATTGTCAGGACAGAGCTCTTGTCCTTTTGCAGCAGATTTTTTTTTCTTGGTTTTATGATGCTGAGCAGCCCAGCTTGGAAAGGAGTTTAACAGAGATGAGTTGATCGTGATGTTTTTGCTTTCATCTTCAGATTTGGTAATAATTTGTTTCTCATTTTGGCTGCAATGTAGAGGGCAAAATAGAAAACAGAAAAATAAAGAATGCTGGGAAGAATAAGCAGATGACTCAAGTCTGATTTCTGCAACATGATTTAGGAGATTGTTCTTGAAGACTTAGCTGACAATTTTACAGTATTGTGTAATCTTGTACTTCTTAATGCTTCAAGTAATGGAGCTAGAGAGCTTTGAACATCAGTRTGCTGAGAGCTTTTATTGAAAGGATTTGCTTCTTGCTGTTGAATACAAAAAGATCCATTTCTGGTAGGCTGCTGCATGCAGTGTACATGGAAAACAGTAAATGCCAGAAGGGTTTTAATCTCAAATGGGATGATAGCTGTGGTAAATAACTGAACACTGTGTAAGCTGGAGGAGACACCTGAAAAGTTAGCATTTGAATGTGTTGTGCTGCAGAGATGCTRAAGGAGCTGTGGTATCTTTTGTTGGTAGTCTGTGTGTTCAGCATCAATTTATTTTGCTAAAAAACCATTGGTGAGGTTTCCTTTGTTAAAGGTGGCAGAASAAAGCTGCCAGTTCATGTGGGGGTCCCTCACCCCATCAGTGCCTCTCCCCAGGATGGGGTTTGTCCCCCAGCCCTGGTGCTCTGTCAGAGCAGCTGGGGGCACCTCGGGCTCCTCCTGCRCCTTCAGGAGTCCTGGGCACCTTCATGGGCACCAGGTGCCCAATTCTGCTCACATCACAGCCCCTTCTCCTCTCTRCATGAGTCTAATCTGACCTGCAGGGTGATTTTTTAGCTGTTCAGGGCATTGTGAGCTTGGCCCTTCCCTAAGTGATCCATGGGGGTTTCATCATTGTGATTTGGTTGGGGGTCATGAAATAGATTGTTACAAACCTGTTGTGCTTCAGAGCTCTTGTGTGAGTGAAGGACAAGCAGGCARTCTTTTCAAAACTCTCCTGTTAATTCCTGTTCTTATTCCTTGCTTGTTTTGAAATTTGCATTTAGCTCCCACTGAAGTTTCCTACTGTAGCAGTTAATTTCATTTTTTTTAACACATTTTTCTCTTTATCCCTAGGGTGTACTGGACAGATTTTCCCAAATTCAGCCGAAGCTCATCTTCTCTGTTGAAGCTGTTATATACAATGGCAAAGAGCACAACCACTTGGAAAAGCTGCTGAGGGTGGTAAAAGGTATTTCACTGCATCCCACCTGCTCTGTGGCTCTGTGAGCACTCAGAGCCTGCCCTGCCACTGCTTGTTGCTGTCCTTCCTTCTTTACAGGGCCACAGTGGCCACTGAGGCTTTCAGAACAGATTTGGATAAAAGCTGAATGGGCTTTTCTGTAATTTTGAGAGTCTTCTGCTTGCTTAACTTTAATAGATCRTCAGAAATTAGCCAGCAGTGGGAGCAGGGGCTGATGATGGTGTTTTTAAGCTCAAGCAAAGTGCTGCTGAAGATAAATGGGGAGGAATTACAGCACTAAGGCTTGCAGCTTTACACATAAAAGGCTRGCAGCATTGAGGAAATTACATCTTGGGTAACAATTCAGTCCTCTGGGGTTTCAATACCCAGTGCATCAGAATTATTTCTGTTACTTGGTGCATTACACTGTATGATTCAATCAGGCAGAACAGACCTTTGCTTATGTAACTGAATGTAGGWAACAATTTTCTTCCTTCTTCCAGGGCTTCCAGACCTAAAGAAAGTGGTGGTGATTCCATATGTGTCCTCAAGAGAAACCATAGATATTTCTAAGATTCCAAACAGGTAATGGGAGCACTGCTGGGTACACATGGGCTGGGGTAATGCTTTCAGAAAGTTTTGAAATGTTCCTTTTTTTCCCCTCCTTCTTATGCAGTGTCTTTTTAGAAGACTTCCTTGCCACTGGGAAAGGAGACCAGGCTCCCCAGCTGGAGTTTGAGCAGCTGCCTTTCAGCCATCCTCTCTTTATCATGTATTCCTCAGGCACCACAGGGGCACCAAAATGCATGGTTCACTCAGCAGGGGTATGTCCTCCCTCCTGGAGCTTTGCTGCTTGGCTTACATTTTGCCTTTAACAGCATCACTCTGATGTATTTTAAAGAAGAATTGATTGCTGATGGTTTTTCAGTAACTTGACAGTGAAGCTTTTTATTTGTTAGTGGCTATTTGAAAGCAAGTGTGGATTGGTAAGGATAGTAAATACTTTGGTTTAGAAATCAGTGTGGAGACCTTTCAGATTCAGGTGTTTCCTGGGAGCAAGTGTCATTCACAGAAGCACCAGTAGAAGTGGCCTGACTGATGTTTGAAGAAGAAAAGTCAAAGAACTTGAATTGGGTGTTTGCAACTGATTTTTGGACATGGTTAGCTTGAGGCCCATAGGGAGCTTGCAATTTTTATTACCTGGGTAATTTTTTACCTTGAACATTGCTTCRTGTTTATCAGTTTAGAGTATGTCATCCTCATCAGTCCTTTAAGGAAGGAAGGCATAGAGTTGGAATCTCCTTGAGTGTAGCTTTTGCATTGCATGGAAACTGCTTGAGGCAGTGCCTTGTTGTGGCTAAAGATAATATCTGGTGTTGGTGCCAGAATGACCCTTGCTCACRTGCTTTCCACTTGCTGTTGATGTTCCAAAGCTCTTAAAACAGAGAAARTGAGTGCAGCAGTGCTGGAACTTCAATTCTGCTATAATCCTTGATAGAAGGCAGCTTTTTTTCCCATTTAGGGCAGGCAGGATGTGTTGTGCAGAGCATTTGTAGCAATGTGTGTAAATGGAACTGCACAGCTTTGAGCCAGTCCCCCATTGCTGCTCTTTGCTCTGCAAGTCAGGGTGAGCATCCTGCAGAGCTGAGTGGCCTGGGGGCAGGATCCTCTGATGCTGTGCCCCCAGTGTGGGTGTTCTTGCCTCTCTTTGATGGCARGGACTGGAGGATTTGCCCCCAGACAAATCCCCTGCTGCCTGTAAACACTCTGCTTTGTGTTATCAATCAGCAGGAGATCATAGGCAGTACCAAATGGTCCCTTTGGGACACAAATCCAGTGTTTGGGAAGAAGAAAGGAGGTGGGTTTTGAAGCTTGACAGCTGTTTTGAAGCTGTGCTGGCTTTAGACTGGGTAAATACTTGCAGAGGTGGATTAGCAAAAACAGGACAGGTGTTTTGTTCAGTGATGGGTGGTAAACAGTAGAGATGAAAAATAGCTGTAGATCAGAAAATGGGAGTTTTCTCTTGCAAAGTTCTTTCTTTTCCCATGTTACCTGTTAGCTTGCCCTGAATCATGACTCTGCTCTCCAGCTGAATCATGTGCAGAGCTACCTTAGAGTTTAGGTCCAGACTACTCATCCTTGCTGGGTAGATGGATGAGTAAGATCTATTGTTTGTCRTGATTGTTTCCACTGAGCAGCTCTGTACTTGTGGTGCAGAGTGATTTTTTTTTTTTTTTGTGGTGCTAGCACCTCTGGCTGAAAAGCAAATTGTTGAACTAGGGACCTCAGTGTTTGAATAGGGCCTACACAAAGTCCATGCAAATAAATTCTTACATGTCTTTTACACACTTGATTGGCTTTGTCTGTTTGTTCTAGGCTTAATCTTGTTTCCACTGGAATTAATTGGATGATTTGCATTGATTTGGTTTTTTTAAAAAAGCAGAATTAGCCTACTGTCTTTGTTTTATTTTCCAGCTTTAGTTTGAACCAAATGTGTTTCTGGTAGTGAAAACAGCAAGAGATGACATTTTGGTGAAGACATTTCAATTATTGCTTATTTATAGTATGCTCCAATGCTGGTTTGTTACTGTACTGATTTTAGATGCCAACAGGCAGCTTACTTTAAATTCACAACCCAGTTTATCTAATTCTGCAGTAAGTTTCTGGTCTGTTTTCTTGCTACACAGTGAAATGACATCCATAAATAAAGAAAATGAAGCCAGGGCATGGGAGATGATATAAAAAAATGGTGGCTCAGAGGAGTAGGCTTTCTTTAGATCCTGGAAGAAAAGCTGTGTGGTTTTGACCAGTTGGGTGTGCTGCAACAACGTTAGTAATTGTTATTTRGTCCTAAAAACATTGATGGTTCTTCTTGCCTCATTCCTAGCAGGCCCCTTTGCAGTTATCCCTGCTCCCAGCTATGTAAGGAGAGAATTTTGAGCTAAAATCCTCTTCAGTTCACATTATCCATCTCAAGGAGTTGCAAGGCTTGTGTTTAAAGCTGTGCAGTGCTGCAGGTCCCTGTGCAGCTGCAGGCAGATCCTCAGGGGCTGTTTGCTGCCCTGGCCCTGAGTGGCAGTGCCCAGCCCTGCTCCTCCTGCCCTGCTGGGGCTCTGCACAGCTGGGCTCACACTCCAGATGTTCAGCACTTCACCAGCCTGGCCTGGCCCCTGGAGGAGCAGCACACCAGGGAGTTTTATCAGCTGCCAGATCTGCTGTGGAGTGATAAATGCTCGGGCTTGTAAAATTCCTATAAATAAATGAATCCTATAAATTAACTCAGGAGAGCGTTTTGGGCTGTGAGTTTAGAGCAGCTCTGCCTTCTCCCACAGTCCTTTTGTCTCCAGCCTGAGAKGTACCTGGTTTTGCAGGGAAATTGTTCGTAGCCTATACCTAAAACCATTCTCAAAAATCCCCTTTTGGTTCCAAGCTGTGAAGCAGCAAAAACTAAATGAAGGAAAAAGAAAACCAGTATTTATCTGAATTGAATATAACTTCTAATTTTGATATTTTGTGTGGCTCTCTCAGAATCTCCTGCAGGATCAATGGGCTTTCCTTTATAAATGCAGTAATTATGTAAACACCTGCAATTCTTTTGGCAACCTTGCCGATTCAGATCGACACAGTGTTTCCAAATCCCGATTTTCGGGTGGTTTTCAGCTGTAGGAGATGGCAGCTGCAGCTAGATGGCAGCGTTGTGACAGCTGAGGGTGTTCCARCAGCAGTAGGTGAATTCAGACCTGCTTCCTTTGAGCAGTGAAGTGAAAATAAGATTTACTCCTTTATTTTTATTTAATGTTTTCTGCTTTTTCTCCCGAAGCATGTGCCAGTTTTATGACTCTCCTTTTTCATTTTGAATGTTTATCTGTAATCTGTTTTCTTTCAGTGTAAATCTTGTTTCATGCTTATGAAGCTCTTAATAGTTTCACTATGACTCCTTGCATAAATGCAAAAACCATTTTTTATTTTAACATTGGCTACATTAATTTGTCACTGCAGTGAAGTGACTTAATGAAGTAGTCTGTAAATTTATTTATCCTAGCAAGTTGTGCTTTAATGATGATCAGGGAAGTGGTTTAGCAGCATTTCCAACAAAAGGAAATAATACATTTCAGGAGATTATTAATATTGATGCTCTGAGCAGTGAGACAYTTCACATTTCTAGTCACTCCAGTGTTTACAAGAGATCTGTGCTGTCAGGTCTTTTGTCTCCTAGATGTTAATAGATAATTTGGACACATGGTGCTAATGTTCAGCAGCTGCTGCAGTTTATGGCAGCTCTCRGTCCTTCACTCCTCCCATTGCCCAAATTCACTGAAAATGAAACTGTCAAAGGGCTTGTCTTGCAAAGCCTGGCTGCTGAAAGCCTGCTGTTAAAATTGGGGTCTGCATGGAGCACTCTGCAACTGATGGCTGTGTGCAGTTGGAAGGGAAGGGAGTTGTTTATTCCGTGGATTAAAAGTGATGTGCAGTGGGAATTGCTGAGGTCTAATGAGAGAGGCTGAAAAGTTATGTGAGAAAATGGAGAATGCAATTGCTGCTGCTGTTAGCTAGGCCCTGGGATTTGCTTCAGTTGGAGTTGAGGGGAATGCTTGCTTTAATCCTGGAGTACATCCTGCAAGCCATTGACTGTTAGTGTTTTTTCAGTCTTAATGTGCTGTCAGAGTTYTGCTTTTTCATTGATGTGATCTTGTATTTTCCTTTCCTTTGGCAGGGTACCCTCATCCAGCACCTGAAGGAGCACATTCTTCATGGCAACATGAGCAGCAGTGATGTGATTATGTACTACACAACGGCAAGTGGGGCTTAAGGCATTTTTAGAAACACTGTAACATCTTTTTCCTGTAAAGATGGGACAACTTGTCATACAAATCCACAAGTACATTTCTTTGTATGTTAAATTATTTTGCTGCAAGGGATTGTCCTGTCTGAGTTTATAAAAAAAAAATCAGGTGAAATAATAAAATGCAGCAGGGACCTTTCTGATGAAAGGTCAAACCCATGTTAAATGTTTCTGACCTAACTGCTGAGGAAAATGGATTGATTTTTAGTCTCTTAGGTTTATTGATCARGCTGCCTCATCAATATCACCTGCAAATCAGATTCCACCTTCCTGCAGGGCTAGGTCATACTCAAGATGAGAATTTATGTCTGTTTTGTTTGTGAGGAGAGAAGCTGTCCAGCTCCAAGCTTCATAAAGGAGAGGGGGTAAACCTCACCTGTGTGGAGTGCAGTTATGTGGTGGGAGGTGTTTTTTCCTAATGCTGTGATCAAGCAAAATGATTGCTGAGCCTTGTGTGACTGTAGCAGTTTGAGAAGGCTGATGTGTTTCCTCATGAGTTCCCCTGTGAACTTTAACATGACTAGTCAGCTGGCAGTGTCTCCATGGAGGGATCATGGTAATTGCCTTGTCTCTGCCTTGTCCTGGCTCTGCTGTAAAGCTGTGTGTGCTGGGAGCCATGGGATCCCCAGCTCATTAGGTGTTTGTAGGGATCACTTGGATCAGCATCCATCAGAACATGCAGCTGGGGCTGCCTGGRACAGGTGAGAGGATGAGCAGAGCTTCAGCCTAGTGCTGATAGGATCTGACAAAATCACTGCTGTGGGTTTAACAGGAGAAATCCAGGCAGGGGGAGTGGAGGGGAAGGTGGCACCTCTTGCATGAGGGCAGGATGGAGCTTGGGTCCAGCTTCTGCCAAGATCTGCATCCTTGTGGAGCTGGCTGCAGCCTCTGTGCCAGCTGACAGCGCTGCTGGGGCTGCAGGCAGGCCCCAGCTCATGGAGGTTTCTTCTCTCCTCCAGACTGGCTGGATGATGTGGAATTGGCTGGTGTCTGCGCTTGCTACAGGAGCTTCAGTGGTGCTGTATGATGGATCTCCTCTAGTTCCTTCCCCAAATGTGCTCTGGGACCTGACTGACAGACTAGGGTATGTATCCYGGGTTAAATACAGGCTGGTGGCACTGTCACACTGTCACCCTGCCCCAAGCAGCCTCCCTGAAGGTGCTGCTCCCTCGGGCAGGAGCTCGTGCACAGCATGACACAGTTTACCTTTTGGCTCAGCCCTGGGTGGAACTGCTTTTAAAAATTTGTACTGAAACATTTTCTGAGAGAGGAGGAGAGACAAAGAGCTGATTGTTTCAAATTGGAGTCAGGTATTAGAATTCCAGGCAAACAAAGACTTTTGGTTCAATAGTTTTCAAGAGCAGCCTTTTCAAAAGGCAGTAATTGGGAGCAATCTGAAGAGTAATTTCTCWGCACACTCAGAACTTAGTAAATAAGAACTCTTTTTTCAAGCAGCTCAACCTAAGATTTTAATATAGAATTTTGACTTAAAGACATAAATTGACTGGAAAGGCTCAGCAGGGCTGCTTATATTTTCATATTTTGCTTTTTAACCTATAATGCCTAATTCATACTGATAAGCTGTTCTGTAATTGTTTTATGCCATTTTTTGTGCCTGAAAATGCTCACAGCACCCTTTCTTGAAGCTTAGAGAAGTGGCAGGTAGCAGATAAACACCTCTAAAACCCTRTGATTGTGTTTAGCTTTGTACACTTKGTTACTCTTGATTTTTAAAAAAAWWTATTTTGTTACTTTCCTATTTTGCCAGCTGCATGTAGGGAGTAAATTTGAATTTTACTACCAGTAAAACGAGTGYCATTTTTAATTGATAATTAAAATTGTTTGTGGTGGAAAGTGGATGACAAAAGATTCACTTTCTGACTCTGCATGATTAATAATTTAAACTTCACTGTCTTTTGTGACATGTAATATTTAAAGACTGACATTTTGTCTCTGGCTATTATAACTGAAGTTTAATGCCAMGTCCAAATGCTTCCAGTGAAAAGCACAAAAGAAACCCACAGACTTCAGCCATGCTTCACCCCCAAAGAAACCCTGGTGGAACAACAGGCAAAAAAATGAGAATTGAGAAAGAACCCAGCTTATTTTTAAGCATTGTCTCCACAAGCCAAAAGCAAGTGAAGATAAATGTGTCTGCATGTCTCACTTTTGTAATCTGGTGCTAAAAGTGGTGGCCATCTGGGTGCTACTTCATCATGCAGTCTGTTCCCAGCTCACTCATATGTTAAATATGTTAAAAAAAAAAAGGCTCCAACATGTGAAGATTACCTTCTCCTCTGAAGATGCACCACACTTTCCTTCAGAGAGCATATTCTGAGGGGATCATCAGGATATCTCATCCTGCGTGGCAGGAGTGACTCAAGTGGACAGCCATTAGTGCCTGGGAAYTGGGGGATGGTGACTAAAGGCAGTTATGTAGCATTTGGRAGGAAATAAAGGGAGATTTGGCTCTACATGTGCTGTAGAGGAAGTGTCAAAGAGCTTAAAATAGAGAAGCATTTTGTATTCTAATGTAAAATAAGCACTGGTTTGAGGCATGGAAGGAAAGTGAGATGTTACACAAGAGTAAAAATAGTTCATAGGATTGGCACAGAGGGGAGCTGAGGAGCACTGGGCTGGGGMTCTCATGCTGGAAGGTTMCCTGCCCATGGCAGGGGCTGGAACTAGATGGTCCCTAAGGTTCCTTCCAGTCCAAACCACTYTGTGTGCCCTTCCCATGAGCCTGGTAAATTGCTCTGTGCCCTGATGTGTTTGTGCAAGAAGCCTGCTCCTACCTGAGGGGAGTCTTCCACCAGCTTGGCAAAGGGAGGCATCCCCTTTGGGCAGTGTTGAAATAGCCCTTTCTCCTTGCCTGGAACTGTGTCTTACCTCCYACACTGCCTTTGGAGGAAAACCCAGCCCAGCAGGATCTTATTTCAGCTCTGCTGGTGTTGGTATTGCCCATGCTCTGTGCTGTGTCCCTTATCCTCACCTAGCTCTGCATTTTCTTGAGTGAGTTTATTGCTGTAATGGAAAAGGAATCAGCAGAAACCAGGTTTTAATTCTGTTGTATTGAAGAGCTCTAAATACCCTTTGTAAGGGCAGGAGAGAGTTGTTCATTTGGGCCAAATTTCCTGTTCATTTGGGCATGGGCTTTCACCACTGGAAACTGAACAGGTATCACCAGAAAATCACTGATTGCTGTCCCAGAGGAATTTTTTGTCAAACTGTGCCCTGAAATGGCAAAGTTTCCCTGTACCAAGGCACTCCTGGAAAATTATGGCCCGTTAATAAAGTAAACATGATAACATTTTGTGATGTCTTTGGAGTGTTCTGCAGTTACAAATTCCTGTAAATGTAAGTGAATGTCTCTGGGAGATGGGAAAGCTTTGCTTAATATTTAAAGATAGAGTTAAAAGTTTCAAAGCTGCAGAGATGACATTTGATCTGACTGATTCTGATAGTTCAAAAGGATGTGCCTTGCACTTGGAAAGCTCTGAGAGGCTGCATTGTTTGTCTAATCCACATACAGAGTGTGTAACAGCCTCTGCTCACTGCARTGGGAATTGCAGGTCTTTAGAATCTTAGCATATTTAAATATGCAAAACATGTAAACTTCTTTTCCCTCTAGGATCACCATCCTTGGAACGGGTGCAAAGTGGCTGGCTGTGCTAGAAGAGAAAAATTTAAAACCATGTAAGCCTCAAAAAGCTGGTGAATCCCTTCTGTCCTCCCTCCTACCTTTCCTCTCCTGGTTCTGGCTCCCTGTCTTGTCACAGCCCTTTATGTAATTATTCTGGGYTGTAGTGACAAACAGTTCCAAACACTTGGAGAAATTCTGCCTTAACCTGTGCTGCTTTTCTCCTTTTTAAGGTGAAACACACAATCTCCAAACACTCCACACTATCCTGTCTACAGGATCACCTCTCAAATCTCAGAGCTATGAGTATGTCTACAAACACATAAAAAGCAGTGTCCTCCTGGGATCCATTTCAGGTGAGGCTTTTATGCTGCAGCATCTCAGGAGTTCTCTGATTGCCTGTGCAGCTCCCTCCTGCTTGTTTGGGAAGCTTGGGATYATTTGGGATTGGTTATAGTTAAAGTGGAATGAGCTGTCTCTTTAGTGCTGAGGTTTTCTGCATAATTCACTGTGCCATAATGAAACTCAGGCACTCCAAAGTGGTTTTGGTGGATGTTTTGGATTTTAAGTATGATCATTTGTTTTGACTGGCTGTCCTTAGGGGTGGCAGGGTGAGATCAAGCAAAGAGTCTATTAACCTACAGAACATACTGTTCTGCATATAGCTGACTTTAGCAGAAAATACCTCTTGGAGAGTTCCCATTTCAGTTCTTTTGTGCCAAGTAATTGGCACTGCAGATGGATTTTTTTTGTGGATTATATAATTAGAGAAATATCAAGCCCCCATGCTGTGCAGTTTGTTGTGAACAGTGCTGGCTGAGGCAACTTCTGCTCACATAAGGTCCACCACAGCACTCCTCATTTTGCTTTGTAGCAAGGAGTGACTTTTTCAAAGRGCTTTTTAACTCAGTTTGATTTTTAAAAAGTGACTATTCTGCTACTGAAGTTGTCTCAGACTCTGGGCTCAGTAAGAGTAGTGCTGAATCTAGAACTTGCTACTACAGACATTAATAGACTCAAATGCAGAAGCCTATTTTTGAGAAAAGATAACGTGATTGATTTGTGTCTTAATTCTGTTCCATAAAGTCCTACAAAGACTATAAATATTCCAGTTAAGTAAGCACTTTGACAGTATCTATTTTTCTTAAGTTAACTGTTCATCCTGAAGGCCTGGCTCCCTTCCTCCCATGCTGATAAGGTATAAAAGCTAAGTAAATGTAGCTTGACTGGTTACTTTAAACTAATGAAAACAAACAAGAAAAHGTTTCTAAGTAATTCTGTAAATATCTGAAGTCTGTAAAGCAGGCCCTGTTTGTTTTCTCTCTCCTATAAATGGAAATTTCCTTAAATGAGATTAAAGAGACTGTTGGAAGGAGAAAAGTTATGCCTTAAGGGATAGCTCTGCATGAAAGGCATACACATATAACAAGATATATAAAGTAAGGAAGAAAACCTTTTAATAAAAGTCACAACATGCTAGATAATGCTGTTTGTTCTGTGCTGCTTAGTGTGGATCAGAAGCCTTTGGCAAAGGTTGGCAGTTGGCTGTTCCTATGTAGTTTTCAGGTTGGCTTTTCCCAAAAAATACTCTATATTCTAAATGAATTTCTTTTATTGTAGGTGGAACAGATATAATTTCATGTTTCATGGGTCACAATGTTACAGTYCCTGTTTACAAAGGAGAAATTCAGGCCAGAAATCTTGGCATGGCTGTGGAAGCATGGAATGATGAAGGTAACTGTGATCCTAAATACTGTGCACACTTTGAAAACACAGTAGCAAGGTGATCTTAACTTCAAYAACAAGTAGTAAATGTAGATGTTCTTTGCTTTGTTGCTCTGTCATTTACAGAAAGGCAATGTGGAAAACACCTCTTTTTTTGTCAACAGGAAAACCAGTTTGGGGTGAAAGTGGAGAGCTGGTTTGCACCAAGCCCATTCCCTGCCAGCCCACACACTTCTGGAAYGATGAGAATGGCAGCAAATACAGAAAAGCTTATTTTTCCAAGTTCCCAGGTATGTCCTGAAGGCCCTTGGAGGGTGCAGGCTGTAAGGGAAGGCACAGGTTCATTTGCTGCTGCCCAGTGACAGCCACWGGTGCAGCTTTGAGTCCCAATTTCCAGGGTGAGCTATTACATTTCATAACACCTCACTCTTATTTTTGTGCTTTGTTGTGACTGGAGATCCAAATAAAAGCTGCAAGGATCTCTGCAAAGCTCCAATCCAGTTTGGCTGCAGCTCTGCCTGTCCCAGGCTGCAGTGCAGGCACAGAGTGCTTGGCACAGGTGTGAGCTGGAAGGAGTGGACAGGGCAGGGAGCAGTCAGGAATTAGTGAGTGCTGCTGCCCCTCTGCCAGGCTGCTCCTGCCTGCCTGGAGGAGTCAATCCCAAGGGAAAAGGGCTGACCTACTGCCTCATTAGCATGAGGATTAAATATATATTAAATATATGCTGCCTCAGACATGCAGCCTTAGCCTTCCACAGGATAAAGAGAACCAGAGGCTTTYCTGAGTAATTGTGGAGGACTCTGCTCATCCTGATTTGGCACAGCAATGCCAAACCCCTGGTGCCTCTGGGGCAGGGATTTTTTAAGAGCAGGATCTCCAGCTGCTGTTTTTTAGATGTGGACACTTTTTTTTTTAATAAATAGCAGCAGTACTGATTGGGTTGACAAGATAAGTCAGGATGTGCAGCAGGAGATAACCACACAGGAAAACTGAGGAATGTGAAAGTTGCAGTCTGCATGTAAGCCTGACAGCAGTAAATAGAAAAGAAAATCYGTGTGACACTTTTAAGACTGAAATCACTGAGGTTCTGTCTGGACCCCTTTTGTCTTTCATTGGAAATGGGCTTGAGATGGTAACAATTAAGTTGGAAAATGGTCCTATGTGCAAATAATTGAGATTAGTGTTTTTCCTCAGAAAAACTTGAATAGAATTGGGTTTTACTTCTGGTTTTGGCAGGCTGCTGTGGCAGTATCAATCTTAAATAATACTGAAAAGTCAAACCTGATTTTRCATTAAGACAAATAAAGAACAGTAAGCACAAAAGCTCTCTAGGGGATTGATATCTATTCCACAAGTCCAGAAAACTTCTTGTACAGAATTGTGCATAATAAAAAAATGGATCAAGAAAAAGACAATGAAAGGAGGTGGGAATGTTGTTACTTCTGTGCAAGATGCTTCCACTAATTCAAAATGAGGTGTTCAGAGCAGCTTTCACTGGTTTTGTAAGGAATGCTGTGTAGTCCTGCAAACAAGCCATCAGATGATAACCTGGGGTCTGATC
>JACDOX010000081.1:2419427-2437567 GCA_014549065.1 Cardinalis cardinalis
TATCAGCTGCATTTCTGTGTGTTTCACTCAGAGTATCAGCTGCATTTCTGTGTGTTTCACTCAGTTAATGCCAGCTGAGTTACACAATGTGACTGGATGAGGAAATCCTGCTTAACCTTTGCCCTTCCCCACCAGGTGTCTGGGCCCATGGTGATTACTGCAAAATTAACCCCAAGACTGGAGGAATTGTCATGCTGGGTCGCAGGTACAGGGTTCTGGTGGGAGGAAACAAGTGTTACAATTTGCACTTTTCACCTAGGGGTAAAATGCATGTGATTCTGCCACTCTTTGTTAGCTTTATATTAATCTTATTGAATCTCATTGTGGGTTTCAACCCTTAAATTAATCAGAGCAGCTGGATTGGAGGGAAGGGAGCTCGTTTCAGGGTTCACTTTTGTATTTATGAACACAAGACTGGACATGGTTTTGTGTTCCATGGTTCATAATGGTCCCAGGAGTTTGGGTTGAGAGTGCAGCACATCCAAGGTGGGGAATTRGGGAACTTCTGTGGTCTTGGCTTTGCCACCACCTTGTTTTACAGCAAAACTTCCTTACAGAAGGTCAGGTATGAAGTTGTGCCTGTCAGTGATCACAGACATTCAGGATCACAACTGAAGCTGGATGTACCGTTTGCATTTTAACAAAATGTTTCATGTTTGAAACAAATTTGAGTGAATTAATGTTGCTGTTCTCTGTACAGATTCATTCTAATGAGTAAAATGCCTTTTTGACTCAAATTCTCTTAAAGTTCTGTTTCTAATGTGGTTTTGCTTTCACTAGAGAGACTTGCTTAATTGCATCAGTTTTTCCTCTTGATCAAGCTGTAATCATACTTTAATGTTTCTTTGTTTTCTTTGTGATTTTTCAGTGATGGTACATTAAATCCAAATGGAGTAAGATTTGGAAGTTCTGAAATCTACAACATAGGTATGAAATCAACTTTCCACCTCTTCCAGCTATGACATGGTTGCCTCAAATGTGAAGTACAAGCATTACAAAGCTGTTGAGAAGGATTAAGTAGGAAAAAACTTGCTGTTTTTCAGATGAGACAGTACAGAATATGTTAGTATCAGTGAAATTTGATTTTGTAAACTTGAAACTGGTTGCTTTCCTCAAGTATCTGTAGGGTGGGGGGTAACTCATTGGGATATACAAAAGCAATATTTTATGGAGCAGATTTTTCTTTTTCCCTTAACCTGTCAGGCTTTTCTTCTTCCCCTCAAAGCAAGCTCTTGACACTATTTTTATTGTACCTTTCCCAATAATTAGAAATAATTCTTGAGCTTGTGCTTTGTATTTCAAAGAGTGTGTTGTGTCGGGGGGAGCTGTCCCTGCAGAGGTGCTGATCTGAGACTCAAGGAGCTGCTGCCTCCTTGTTCTGTGCCACCAGGACTTTGTCTCCTCCCTGTGCTGCAGTGGGGAAAGCCAGAGCAAACAGCTTTGTGTAAAACCTTATCTGCCCCAAATGTAACAGTAAACTTTGTTATGGACCTCAGTGGTCCTTACACCTGGATTTTCATGAAGAGCTGAAACTCCAGAGCAGGCAGAGGTGAAGCTTGGCCCAGGCAGAGGGTGCCAGTTTCCCTTTGCCCACGCAGGGGAGGTGATGTTGTTGTTTGAGTGTCCAGARCACTCTGCAAAGCCCAGCTGTGGCAGTCACATTTTCTGGAAAAATCCCTTGGCCCAGGATCTTCTCCTGGGAAGCTGRGAAGCCTCAGAGAAAAAGGAAAACAAATTCTTATCTCAWTTGTTTCTCCTGTGYTGTGTCCACATGTGGAATGTGGTTGGAGATTGTTTCATTGGTTTCATGTGAATTGTTTTGACTCAATGGCCARTCGGGGTCAGGCTGTGTCAGGGCTTTGGAAAGAGTCACRAGTTTTCATTATTAYCTTTTTRGCTTTCTGTAAGTACRTTTTCTATTTTCTTTAGTATAATATAGTATCTYAATWATAAATCAGCCTTCTGAGAGCACGGAGTCAGATTCATCATTCCTCCCTTCGTCGGGGCACCCCGCAAATACAACACAACACCCGGCTCTAACGAAGCTTCCTTTTGCAGTGGAAGCCTTCGAGGAGGTGTCTGACAGCCTGTGTGTCCCCCAGTACAACAAGGACGGCGAGGAGAGGGTGATCCTGTTCCTGAAGATGGCCTCCAGCCACGCCTTCAGCCGCAGCCTGGTGCGGCGCATCCAGGAYGCCATCCGCGCCGCGCTCTCCGCCCGCCACGTCCCCAGCCTCATCCTGGAAACCAAAGGCATCCCGGTATGTCAGGGAAAAGGCTGCCTGCTGTTTTCTTTGTCACCTTGAATAGTAATTAAGGAGCAGTTGTCACTGCTCTTCAAACCCACATACGTGGAAATTTTAGCATCTCAAAAGTGTATTCGGGCTTTATAAATAGTTTGTCTATGTTGCCTAGCAACATCTTTTCATCTCCTCTTCAGCTAAGCGTGGTTTTTGTTTTTTAAATGGGTTGCTTTTTCTCAATAGTGTGTTCTTAAACCTCTTGAGAGAAAATATTAAAAAGGTCATTTAACTTAGCTTTTCTGGCTAYCCATAAGCACATTTTGTTTTTGTTTTCCTGTTACGAGTGACTTTCTTAGGAGAGCTGAGAGCACTTGGTAAATTCAGAAGATCRTCTTGTAAACCATTTCACTTTTACATCTGTTTAGCCACTTAAATGGAGCTCTATCACTGTCTTAACTGTAACAGTAATTAAAATGAAATTGTTGTGCTTGTTCAGAGGGAGAGATTTGTGCAGCTGAAGGTTCTTCATGCTCAGTCTGTTGAAGCTGTTTTGCTGGAGCTCTTTGTGTGAACTCTTTAGTTGGAATGTCTGTTTTACAGCCCTCTCTGATGTTACAGTTTCCTCAGTGTCTCTGAGCAGCAGAATGGGGGTGCAGAGTGGTTTTCCCCACTCCATTTGCACGTAGACTTGAGTGTGTCCAGACAAAAGAGCTGAGGTTTCAGAGCCATCATTTGAACCTGGCACCCCTTTCTGCAGGGTGGCTTTCCATGTGGAAGTGCTGTAGGGTTCAGCAGCACTGTGTGGTCCACAGAGGGATCTGGTCCTGATCTCTTGAGTTCATTTTGTTTCAGGATGCTGTTGGCAGATTTTGAGTCCTTGGCTCAGAATGTCTTTGCATGAGTGTAAAATTCCCTGAAGTTCCCATTTTCTGGGCTGCAGCTCAGCTTCTGTGTGGAGTGTTGAACTTGTGAACTGTGTGGATCACCTGAGTGTACAGCAGGGAGGTGCTTGGGATGGGCTGCCCCTCAGGAGAGCCTGCCTAGATCATTAATTAGCTCACACATTGACTGAATGGAGTGAATTTTAATTACCTTTCAGGTAAATCTGCCAGTGGTGAAGTGATCAAAGCTGTCTCTCATCTTTCTTTAAAAGTTTTGCTTGGAAGGATGGGAAACTGCTTGTTTTCTGCTACTTTTGGAAATGTGCTTGACTCCTCATCTGCAAACACAATCTGGTCCTGACTGTGTTCTGGTAGAAACAGTACAGCTGTGCTGAGGTGATTGAGCAGCACAAAACATGCTTTTAGTAGGATATTTATGTTTAAAACATAGTGTGAATCTGTCTAGTTCTGTCCTGACCAAATGAACATTCTGGTCATTATCCACAAGATTAAAGTAAATTATTTTCTTGGAGCAACCTTATCTTTTTTAAAGAGGGCAGTTCCCTTGCAGGCCACGGAGCTGTTGTGGTTTCTGGGCAGGTGTGAAAATTAGGTTGGAGATTGTTGAGGAGAGATGAAGGTGGCTCAGGATGGGGTAGGGTTACACATGAATTCAGCAGATCTAATAAGGAAAAGTTGGATTTTTTGCATGGATACAATACATAAGGATTATTCCACCTGTTCTGAACGATCTCCAGTTCCAGATCCAGCATTTATCAATGAGGGTGCCTGGAGCTCACTCAGGAGGTTCAGTGGCTTTGCAGCCAGGACCAGCCTGGGTTCCTCCCCCAGCACATTGAGCAGGTGGGGTCCTGTCCCAGAGCAGGCAGGAACATTGAGGAGGGATTTCTGTGTCACCTTTTCCAAGCTGCCACCCCCAAAATCCCACTGGCACCAGCACCAGGAGGGGCTCAGCAAGCCTTGGTGCCTCTAAAAGCAGAGATCACCCAAGGCAGGCCTAGGCTGCTCCTGCTCACTCTGGAGCACATCCTCCTTCTGGGTCAGAAATCACAGCTCTGATCCTAAGAGAAGAATCTGGGGTTTTTCTGCAGGGTCCTTCCTTTGAGTCACRCAGTGTAAGAGAATTTGTGTGATTCACAGGTGGAGGTGAAGCCTCTGTTGGTTCCAGTTTATTTTATTTGTTGTGGTTTGTTTTGAGATGTTTAAGTGTAGAGGACCATTTAAGCTCAGTTTCACTTCACCCTTTGAGAAAAACTGTCCAGTTCAGATAAGAAAATCCTGGATTTCTTCTTCCAGTGCAGTTGGGCTTTGTTTTTTGAGTCCACCCTTAAAAATTGAAAGCTGTTTGAACGTTGGATGTGTCAGAACATAAAAACCAAATATTTTTAGTGTTTATACCGTGGTTTTGTTGTTTTATATTGGAGCTTGATCATGTTCTCACAGAATTGCCAGTAGGAGTAATAAACTGACACAAACTCTTTGAATTCTACCTACTCTTCAAGTGATTTTTCAGAAGAAAGTGCTTCAAGTGTAACAAAAGAGAAGGCATTCTGCTACATTTTGATAGAGTTCTGGAGTTGGTGGGGGGTTTCATGAATATTTTCATAAAACCAGTGCATGAAAAAAGAGTCATTTTATCTTTGCTGGTTTTGTTTTTCAGTATACAGTAAACGGGAAGAAAGTGGAAGTGGCTGTGAAGCAAATAATTGCAGGGAAAGAAGTTGAGCAGCGGGGAGCTTTCTCAAACCCAGAGGCTTTGGACCTCTACCAAAATATTCCTGAGCTTCAAGACTATTAAAGTCACTGTTTTGGGTTTGGGTTTTTTTGTGTCTTTGTTCTGTATTTGTTTTGTATATACCAATACTGTATGTAAAGAAAAAGCTCTATTTAATACCAGTGGTTCTTTTAAAAGGAAAAACTATTTCATGAAGTGCATTATGAAAGGCTTGGGTAAAGCTTAGCTCCCTTTTATTGGTTAAATATGCCATATATTTTGGAGTTTTTTCCAGCCTGGAAGGAGAAACCTGCCTGTTTTGATTTTTATATATATGAGTGCATCTTTTCTGGTTAGATTTACATCAGCAGCCCATCAAATGGGAGCACCAACAGTTGCAGATAGAATATTTCTTTCATAAAATATTTGCTTTTTTTTTWAATCTGGATTTTAGCCACACTTTTCAATCCCTGTGTTTGTCCCCTGTAAGGGAGTGCACAGTGATTTTAACCCCTTGCCCCTGAACCATACAAGTGTTCTCAGTGTAGTGTGCATTAAGATGTTTTTATAAAGCCAAATCATAATGCACTGAACCYGTTTGACTCAGAATCATTTCTTGAGATACCTGATGGTACCTTTGAGGGTAATTGCTGCTTCATTTTGTGCTGTAGCCTTCTCATTGCTTGAAGCTGTTGGCTGAGAGACTTCTGGGGGCTCAGAAGGTGAAGGGAGCATTCCCTCCTCATTCCTGGGGAGCTCCAGGTTATTTCCATGGGATCTGCTGACATTACTGTGGATTAACAGAATTACCTTTGAAGAAGACTTCTGCTTCCTTGCTTGAAGTCCTTTATTGGCTCGAAGCTTGGCTGAGGAATTCCAGGGTGTTTCTTTATTAAAAGCTGATGGGTTTTGTAACTTTTTTTACTAAATGTCATGTTGAGAGTGAGAGACCCCTTTTCTAGGTCTGTAACCCTCCAGTTTATAAAGGGGAAAATACTGTCATTAAAAAACTGAGCTTACTGAAACAGTGAAATGGAAGCACTAAAGTGTTTTGTTTATCATAAAAACAGTTGCAGTAGCTGTACCAACCCTCTGGCATTCAGTGTCTCCTGCACTATTTGAATTTTGTGGGTGAAATATTATTGTACTTACAATTGTGTTGAATGCATTCAGCGTTGATAAAGAGTTAATTAAAAGRAATCAATTCTTTATATATAATAATTATATATTATCTCATCTCTTGCTGTSTTTATTTTCCTTTTGACTGGTTGTCTTGAAATAATTTTTAGCTTAGTTTGTTTCTGATTTTAATGGGTTTAATCCAAGTCCAGCTTAGTCCAAAACTTTCTGTGCTGTACCAAGCCAGGCCATGCTGGTGTAATAATAAAAATACCAAGCACCCATTAGAAAAGTATAAAAAGGAGTTCTCCAAGCTGCCAATAACCTGTGATTAAAAGTACTTTTAAATTCCTTCCCCTTCTGGCTTGCTATATATAAATTTTACATTAACTGTGACTTTGTATTCATTAAAACTTCATTATATTTTTCTTTAATTCATGCAAAATGTCTGAGGTTTACAAAGCCCACAGAACCTTATTAATAAGTAATTTTGGGTTCTTTCATTAATTAAAGATAGTTTAGAAGCACGGATACATTAAGAACATATACAATGCCTGGGGCTGGTTTTTTCTAATCCTCTTTAATGCTGGAAACACTGGAGAAAGTTTAATTAATGGATATAATTTGATCTCTTGTAATTGTCAGATGTTGCAAAGCTTTTCCCAGACATCAGTTACAAACAAAAATATGGATTTTCTTCTGCATTGCCCTGAAAAATTACAGTTTTACCCAGAAGCACTGGATGGATGCCTCGGGGCTGCCAGGATGTAGCTGCTGTACCTTGAGTGCATAACCCTCTTCCTTTTTTTTTTTTTCTCCTGTTGCCTATTTATAATTTGAGGTTCACAGTGTTTTGCCTGGAAAGCTCCATGTGCAGATTTCAGTGGGATGTGTGGCATGCAAATAGAGCTGGCTCTGGAAATGGCTTTAAGCTCTGTTTAAATGTTCAACAGCAGAGCAATTAGAGCAGAGGAACTCCAGGCTGGGTGCAGATCTGAGAGTGACTCCTGCATTCTGTGATGGAATCAGCCCATTTGCCCTTGGGGGATGTGGTTTTATCACTCCCCTCTCAGAAATGTGCTTTTGTCAGCTCCTGTTAGAGCAGGTACTTCCCCCTCCYACTGCCTTATGATTTCAATTAATTTCCCTGGTTAGTGGTGGTTCTCTAGGAAATAAAATGAGCTGGTACACAGCAGCCCAAGCAGGGCACAGCTGATAAAATTGTTTATTGTTATGTGCAGGAGCAGTGGGTTGTGTGGATTACTTACCCAGTGATTTTAAAAACACAGGTAATTGCCTGATGGAATGCAACTTCCCCGGGGCCGTTATTGTCTTTCAGTTTARTGCATACATATTTAAAAGTATTTCATTTATGAGCTGAGCAGTCACTCACACAGGTAAATGGGCATTAAAATTAGGTTTAAAATGCAGGAGGAAGGAGTGCCAGGGTAGAGCTTTGGGCTGGGGGAATGCTCTGGGCCCCCTTTGAGAGCCTGGGCAGAGAGGTTTTGGTAGGAAGAGGCTTTGGGATTCCTCCAGGAGCCCTCTGGAGTTCTGCACTGACCCTGAGCAGAGAGGTTTTGGTAGGAAGAGGCTTTGGGATTCCTCCAGGGGCCCTCTGGAGTTCTTCTGAGCAATTCCTCCACTGACATTGTTCAGCCTGTGAGCTGCCAGTGTRCTGCATGGATCTTGCAAACCTGAGGGTAAATCTGAGATTTCTTGGTTCACCCTTCTCCTTTCCAGGCAAGGGCATTTTTMGCTCGTTTATAACCAGGTCTTGGAGAGCAACAAGCTGTAACTTCATTTCCTTGTACATTTTTTGTAGAAAGGGGAAGCTGCGTGTCCTGAGCTGTGTTCTCCCAGGATAGAAGCAGGGTGGGAGTTCTGTGAGGTGTGGCCACCATCCAGGCTGGSAGCTGAGGGGAGCACACACACTCCCCTTGCTGGGAATCTGGGGCCTCTTTAGGTTCCAATGATGAGTTAATCCACATCAGGCTGAGCATTCTGCTCTGCCTGCTCTGTGTCACCCCCAAGAGAGGGAAGCAGCTCCGGGATGCTCTCAGGGAATCCAGAACAATTCCAGCTGCAGAACAATGAGATGCTCCAGTGTGTTAATGCAGGGCTCCAGCTGCCCACACGATTTCTCACAGAGAAATTCTCCCAAACCAGCAGCTGGAGGTGAACTCAAGTGAGAAACCAGCCCTGGTGGCTGGGAAAATCCTCAGCACAACTGGGCTGGGCAGCACATTAGTGAGAGCTTAATTGGGCCTTGTACTTCTTAATTAGAGGACCTTAACGAATTCTAGTCCTGCTGCTTTTGTCAAGTGGTTTTGCAAAGTTCAAGAGGCTTTTCAGCATTCAGCCTGAGATCCCAGCTGAAAGGATAATGTCCCTTGGAAAAAACCCATCATCTCCAGGACTGCTAATTAGTTTACAATAGCATATCAAGGTATACATCACTAATGTGAGGAGCTTCATGCTGCTAATGAGGAATCTACTAAAAAAAAAAAAAATCCCTTTTCCAGTGTTGTTCCCTCTTCTGTAGACTCAAAGGGAGTTAAGTTTTGGCTGCATCAGGATAACAGTGCCGTTGGTGAGAATAGTTCTATAATCAGGGCATGGTTTGGGCTGGAAGGGACCTCTCAGGATCTCCCAGCTCCATCCCTGTTCTGTTTCTGTTTTACAGAGGCACCGATTGCTTCCAGCATTSCCAGTCTATTGATCTGTGTTTTGACAAGGATCAGGAGAGTATTTATCTTCGCCTTCTATTAGCTACAAGGAGGTTAAAACTAAATGGAAATAAATTGTGAAGAAAATGGAAGAAAATGTTGAGAATTTGTTAGGTTTAACTGACTCGGTTTGAAAGGTGAGCTGAGTTTAAAGCAGTGTCACTTCAACCCTCAGCAGAGCTGAGCGAGGCAGCCTTGAGTGTACAAATGTGATACTCAGCTGAGAATTTTAATTTGTCTGGTTCTCATGTATAATAAAATATGCTAGATACATGACACTTCATGAATTAATGCAGGAGCAGAAAGCAGAGGAGAGATTCCTGTACAGGATTTGTTCTTATAATGCAAATGCCAAGCAAGGCTTTAAATGGCCCTGGCTATCTGGARCCATGGAGCCCATTTCATGCTTCACTTCAGGGTTTGTTCCCATTTCCTCAGCCTTTTTGTAATTAGAGGGTGTGTGCATGCAAGAGGGGAGGGAAATGAGGCAGGAAGTGCCCAAACCAGCACAAGCCCGTGGGAATCCCTGGGGGTGTGGGATATTCTAGGGAGGTCACCAAGGAGG
This sequence comes from Cardinalis cardinalis, assembly GCA_014549065.1. Lineage (NCBI taxonomy): Eukaryota > Metazoa > Chordata > Aves > Passeriformes > Cardinalidae > Cardinalis > Cardinalis cardinalis. The sequence continues at coordinate 2,428,700 of JACDOX010000081.1, forward strand.
GAGCAGGGGCAGAGCTCAGCCTGGCAGCCCCTGCCCTCCACCCTCAGCAATTTTTCCTCATGAAAAATTTCCCCTTTTCACGGAGAAAGGCATTTTTAAACCCTGCAAGGGCTGGCCATGGTCTCTGCACCCTCCTTGCCAAAACTCCCTCCTGCCCCTGCTGAAGTGGGAGCAGCTCCAGGCTGGCAGGTGAACAAACACCTGCACAAAACCCCAGGGCAAGGCTGATGGAAAGGTGATGGCACATGGAGAGCCTCAGCCAGCCTCAGCCTCCCACTGCCACCAGGATCTGATCACTCCCCTGGTGAAAGCTGTAATTACATTAAGAGGACAGCTGGTTCTAATGGCATAAAAATATTGAGACATGACTGCAGAAACAGAGATTTTCTCCTAATGCAGCTCAAATTAAAACAGGGGAGGGGAATAGAGAATTTGATAGCTCATAAAAGTGATTTTTTTCCCTGAGTCAGTGTATTATCCTAATCTTTGTGGAAGTAAAGCAGCTCTGTGAATGGGAAGAAGAACATTACTCTCCCTGGGATTACAGTGGTTACAGGCAGAGAGTGGGATCAGTGCTGAGCTGTTTCACACCTCCAGACCTCAATCTCCTCCTCTCCCACCCTTTTCTCCCCTGGGACCACGTGTGCTTCATGCCTGCCCTGTGCATGTGGCCCTTGGCACCCCGGGCTCCTGCTGAAATCCAGAATTTGCTTTCAGGGTGCCAGAAGCACTGGGAACCTCCAGACACGCAGGAGAAAAGGCTGAACACATTTCCTCCCTRGCTGAAGAGTTTCTGCCTTCATTCCCTGGTGCAAAACCTCAGTTACCGCTGAGTTCTGGATGAGCTAATTACTTTCATGTACAAACAGGAGGAAGAGGAGTTTTTAAGCAATGCAGAGCCTGGTGTGACAATTCYATTAGGTTTTGGTGGGTACCCGCTTGACCTGAAAATTGAAACTCCAGAAAGTCTTATCATGGTATTTAATTTTCTGTGCTCCAGCAGCAGGGGGTGAAAGGGGGCTGGAATGGGTTTATTCAGATATGAGACAAAAATAACTATTTTTTWAAAATGGCTCCAATCAGGCAGAGAGCATTTTCCTTTCTGTTCTTCCCCCTTCAGCCTCCCTGGCTCCTGTACAAGGTTTCTGTGCTGGGGTTTGTGAACTCCTCTGCCTGCTCCACATGCTTGATTTTCACTTTTAGGATTACAAACCCATCCCTAATGGAGACCTGGCATTGGAAAGGTGGAGCTGGGGGTGTCACAGAGTGGCCGCTCTGAGCTGCCTCACTAACAGGCTGATTCCTGCAGTTAGGATCCCTGGAAATGCCATCTATGGACATTAAAGGCATTCAGGTAATTAATAATAAAGAAAATGCCACGCTGACATGGTTTGGGAATAGGTAATGCACCAAGAACCTGGGAAGAAGGATTTTGGTGGGAGACAGTGACATAATTTACTGCCCCCCTCCCAAACCTCCCACACATTCATTATGCCTTAAATATTCTCACGCTGAGTTTTTTCCAATGGTCTAATTATAAACTTCATTATAATTGTTCATTAGTTTTATTTTGTTCAATTAGCTTAACAAGTTGCCAAATGAAATACAAGGCTGGCAATTAGCTTGATCTAATCGTAATGAGCCACTCAAACTGGGTCACCAAACACGTTCCTTTAGAGCACTTCTCTTTCTTTTTTTTTTCCCAATTGGTGAACAATAACATAAATATTCAGAGCATCTCCTGATCCAAGGAGTGGAAATTTCCCACTCATTTATTAGAACAGAAAAAATAAATCAATTGTGTGAAGCTGTGCTGCCTGAAGAGGGGAAGGTTCAGCTGAGCTGAGCTCTCCTGCCCTGGYGAGGGGTCACGGGAGGCTTTGGGCAGCCCAAGAGCTCAGTCTGAGCCACCCTGATGGCAGGAGCTGCTGGCCAAGCTCAGCCCTGCCCAGCCCCTGGTTTTGCTGTGACTTCTGGATAACCCTGAGCTGCCTTTTATTTTTGCCAGATTTCCCTTTTGCCACTCGGGCCTCGGATCTGCTCCTGTTAAGCAGCTGCTTAGCAGCAGCTCCTGGCTCACACGGTCCGGTGGATTCACAGCCACCTTTTTCAGAAGCTAATTTGGGCAGGAGTGATTATTTGCTATGAATAATTCCTGCTGCACGTCATGTGCATCACATCCAAATCGCAGGGACGAGCAGCACCGGGGCAGCTCCTTAACAAATTCAGCGGTGGCATTAACAGACCCAGCCCTGATCTGGATTTCTCTGGGATCTTGTCCCGCATCTGGATGGAAACACAATAAATTATTAAACCAGCACACAGACTACAAGTACCTGTAAGTAATTCATAAAACCCCGCCGAGAGGGCAAGCTGGTGAAGCCACATGCCAGTCCCAGCCCGAATTTCCCTGCAGCAGGACGCCACCAAACCAAACCCATCCCTGCCCGAGCTTGTTAATACAACCCCCTACAATTCGAGCCGGGCTCTTTGTTCCGTGCAGGAAGGGGGAGGAAGGGCTGGCAAACCCCGCGGGCCCCGGCTCGGCTCAGGCCCTGGCGCTGCCTCCGCGCTCCGGCGCTCCCCGGCCGCTCCCATTGAGCCGCCGCCGGCGCAGAACGGGGGAGATTCGCACCTCTGCTGTTCACGCCTCAGCCAGCCCCATCGGCTCCTCAAACACCATCCGCAGGCGTTGTTGGGCTTCATGCAGGCACCCGGCGGCAGCTGGAGATGCTGCGCCGAGGTGTTCGCGCTCCCAGCGCGCAGAACTCCGTGTTGCGGTGGAACAATTCCCTGCTGGCTCCAGTCCCCGTGCCCTGACCTGGCCCTGCGCTGGGCCACGGGTGTCCCCTGCCCGCGTGCGACAGCGACAGCGGGCACAAAGGAGCGATCCCAGGGGCTGGGGTGTGCCTGGCGCCCTGCGGGCTCTGACCCACCCCGGGCCAGCAGGAGCCGCCCGCCCGGGGCCGGCCCTCGAACGGCTCCTGCTGAGAGCATCGCTGCTCCTCATCCACTGTGCCCGCTCGGTGTTAGCTCCATTCCTGCTGGGTCTAAACCAGGCAGGGGCAGATGTAAACAGGCTTGTAATAAGCTGCGGAAATCGCAAAAGGGCTGCGTGACACATGGCTTTGCATTTGATTCAAGCAGTTACGGCCATAATATCCATTAATTTTTGTAGCGCTCCTGGGAGCAGAAGTCCCTCCTTTTCATTAGAGAGACCCGGGTTTCTAAAGATCCCGGTGCTCGGCACAGCCTGCTTGGCATTCATGCTGTGAAAAAAAAAAAATAAAAAATCCCTTTGTTTACACAGCTGATGGCCTGGGTGGGGACAGTCCGGACACCGGGGCCACCTCTCCTTGCGTTTTATTTACGGTTCTGTAACGCTCCTGCTCCGACACACCAGGGCTGAGAGGAGAAGGGTGGGCAGAATAGCTTAAAAAAAAAAAAAAAAAAAAAAAAAAAAAAAAAAAAAAAAAAAAAAAAAAAAAAAGAAAAAACAAAACTAAAAAAAAAAAAAAAAAAAAAAAAAAAAAAGAAAAAGAATATATATTCCAGGCAAAAAGCTCTCAGTACAAATGCTGAAGGAGCGGCGACACGGATGACAGGTCTTCAAAGGCGAGGCAGGAGCTGCGCTCGGGGAGGAGGGAGGGAGGGAGCCGGGCCGATGCCCGTGCCTTGATTAGCGCGGCTCCCAGCGCTCCCCTCCTGTCCCCGGGCTGCCTTTGAAACAGCCCCTTTGACGGCTGCAGGCACTTCTCAGCTTAGCTGAGAGCGAGCGAGCATGAGAGGAGGAATCCGCGCGAGCGGCAGGGCCCGGGCGCGCCCTCGGCGCGCGTTCCCGGAGCACAAAGGCAGATTTTAATGAGCGGGCCGGCACGGAGCTCGCCGMGACTCCCGCTCGCAGCAGCTCTGCGCCGATGGAGCTGCCCGGGAAGTCTCCCGGTGTGACCTGCGCGGAGAACGCTCCGTGGTTTGGGTTGGTTCTGATTTCCATGGAGAGCCGGTTTGAGGAGCATCGGCTGCTCCCAAGGGCAGGAGGTGCCGGGGCTGAGCTCCCCTCAGCCTCCTCCCGGGCCTGTCCCTCCCATGYCCGTGCCCACATCTATCTCTGGGCAGCAGGGAGCAGCGCTGGGGGCTGGTTTTTGGCACTTTTGGAGGGATGAGATGTGAGCGGGCTGGGAACCTGGCCAAGGGTGGAAGCCCCGGCTGCTGGGGAAGCACCTGCCCGTTCTTCYCCTGCTCGGTTTTGAGGGGTTTTGTTCTGTTTCTCCCCGGGGCTCAGTGGAAGCGGGGTTTTCATGAGCCACCCTTGAGGGAGGATGAGGATGGACACTTCCTCGGCCCTTCTGTGCGTCCCACAGCCTGGCTGCGTGTCCTGCTCCCGCAGCGCCCTCCTGGCCGCTCACACAGCCCTCCTGCGCTCCCTCAGAGCTCACAGAACCGCAGGAGCAAAGCCCTTCCCTCGCCACAAGCRCAGAACCCATTTCACCGAGCCCCTCTTCTCCCTCCCTGGTGCTTCCAGCCGGAGCAAAAGAGGAGAAATCTCCAGCGGGGCGGGGAGCRGGCACACAAACCCCCGTCTGTCCTTTGCAGGCGGCTCACGGCGATGGCCGGGGTGGTGCCCACGGCTGYGGGCATTGCCAGGCCCTGAGCATTTCCAGCTGGCCCAGCACAGGATCCTGCCGGGCATCCCCACCTACCCCATACAGGTGCTTCAAATTACTCAGGGAGAAACCAGCCGGTCTCCTCTCAGCCCTGTCTCAAACCAATCTAATTAAATACAGGTGAAGAAGGAAGCAGGAATTACGGCAATTCAYCACCTTTTAGTCTCTGCAGGTGCTCGGCGGCAGCGGGGCACCACAATTCCCCCCGCTCTGCGCTTTTCCTCCCGGGGCTGATTAACCCGCTCCCCTCCGGACAGCCGAGCCCTCTGCTCCATCCTCTGGGAAGAGGCTTTGAGGATAATGAGCGAGAAGGTGATTAAAAGGAACGAAGCCCTCACCAAGTGCTGTATTGCACTCACAACCAAAGCAGCGCCGTGATTCAGCTCCTGCCCGGCTCGCAGGTTCCTGGGCTGGGCGAATCACCGGATCGCTCACCTGCGGTTCACCCGGGGCTCCTCCCCGCTGCTCCTTCCCTTCCTCCCTCTGGGGATGCCCCGGGCAGGGACAGAGCCCCGAGGATCCCGTTTATCGTATGGGGCACAATGTTCCAGTGTCCCCGAGGATCCCGTTTTTTGTATCAGGGCACAATGTTCCAATGCCCCCGAGGATCCCGTTTTTTGTATCAGGGCACAATGTTCCAATGCCCCCGAGGATCCCGTTTTTTTATGGAGCACAATATTCCAATGCCCCCGAGGATCCCATTTTTTGTATGGAGCACAATGTTCCAATGCCCCCGAGGATCCCATTTTTTGTATGGGGCACAATGTTCCAATGCCCCCGAGGATCCCGTTTTTTGTATCAGGGCACAATGTTCCAATGCCCCGAGGATCCTGTTTTTTGTAACAGGGCACAATGTTCCAATGCCCCCGAGGATCCCATTTTTTGTATGGAGCACAATGTTCCAATGCCCCGAGGATCCCGTTTTTTTATGGGGCACAATGTTCCAATGCCCCCGAGGATCCCGTTTTTTTATGGGGCACAATGTTCCAAGGCCGTCGGGAACTTCAATCTCAGCAGCCACCAGCCTCCATCCAACAGCCCAAGGATTCATTACCGCAGTGTTTTTCAACATTGTGAAGTGGATGCAGTGACTTTTTGGCGCAATCTGAGCTTTCTCTCACACCTTGTTGCAGCCTGGAAGCGAGCAGAGGCGGTCAGTGGGACAGCACGGCTCACTAAGTGGGGCAGGGTTTCCTCAGACGGCCCCACTGGCAGAGTTTCTGCCTCTCTGCACACACAGGACTTAAATCTCAAGCTCCACATCCATTATAGGACAAGGAAATGTCATTGGTGCAAAGCTCTGATCAATATCTCCTGCTGTGCAGAGCTCCAGGGTTACTCAAGCTCCTTATTCTCCCCAGGAAATCAGGATCTAAACACAGCTCAGGATCTGGCCCCATCCTCACCTCCCCTTAACTCCCAGCTGGGGTTTTGCCTCTCAATACCTCAAGACATCTTTAAAATTCCCATTCTTTCTGTTCTCCTAGGGGCATTCCCAAAGCCTCCCGTCTTTTGACATATGAGTGATGTGAAAATCAACAGCTTTCTGTAACGCTGCAAAGTCTTTCAAGTCTCTCGTAGCACAGGTTGCCTCTGTGTGCAAAGTCACGCCAGCACAAAGGAAGCGTGGCAACATCCCACCAGAATAACTTAAAAGAAAATCTCCTTTGGGAAAAAGAATTATTGTGARGATCACATATGGGAGACCCAGATTACGGCACCATGGGTGGCTCTGCTGTCTCCTCAGAACCTTTTGATGCTCTCACTGGAGAAGAGGACAGGGAGTGACAAGCCCTGCTGTAAGCAGCTCAGGAGCCTGGGAACGGCTCAGCAGTGATCTGGAAAACAGAAACTCCCCTCATGAACTGTGCAAATTCACTCGAGGAGCACCCATTGTCCGGCCGCTTCCATGAGGAAGCTGTGCTCCATCAGCTGCCTGTGACTTTGATGATTTGTCTGCAATCCTTCCTCATGCTCTTTGTATCCCCCAATAATCCCCTTCTGCTTTCTCAGGCCTCCTCTTTGAACCTCAGCGAGGCAAATCAGTGCTGGTTGTCCCTGCGGTTGGTGACCAGCTGGGTCTCCGAGGGCTTTGCTCCCCCTGCTCCCCAAAACACCTCCCTGTCACTGTGGGACACAAAACAACATGAGCACACACTGCTGCTCTCAAGGTGAGAAAAGGGAAGTTTATTTTCTGACTCCAACATTTATAGATTTCTAAAAGTGACAGTGGATTGATTGGAGGGTGACAGTGCCACCTCTCCAATGACATTGGACAAACCAACAGTCCATCASCTTTGTCTTCTTCCATAAAAGAATGCAAAACAATRAGTTATTTRCAGAAAATGTGTGAGAAAGTTYGTTACAAAARTGTAAACATCAGACGGCTTAGAAAATCATAAAAAATTAGAGTGACACCTCCCCAAAGCACCCCCAGYCACCCCTGTCATGGGAGCAGCTGCTGTGCCATGGGCTCACCCCACAAGGTGCTTTCTGGCCTGGAAAATCCCCAATTCTGATGCATTTTTCCTGTGAGATCTTCCCCTTTTCCTGTTAGTTTGCACTCAGTCCCTCGTGTTCAGCCCAGAGCTCTCARAGGAGTTTATTGCTGTTTGTATTTGCTTTTGTTTTGCTTTGTTTCCTGCAACACAAACAAAGGAAAGCCGTGGGAAGGAGAGAGGGCAGTGCCAAGCAACCTTCCTACAGTCTGCAGACACCACTTAATTCACGTTTCCACTTCATTCTTACCAGAATATTACCTTTCATTAAAAGGCAGTAAAAGCATTAAAGCATTTTGTAGTGGTCGGAGAAGATCTCACAGCTCTATTAGGCTGAGAGCACATAATGGATCACTGAGGCTTTACTATGCACCTCAAGCACCAGTTTGGGAGGCAAGTTTTGGAAGAAGCAGACTGGTCCTGCACGGAACAAACGGGATGGGGGATGAGCACCTGCCAGCAATGCACCTGGGTCTCYGCAAGCGGGATCCCTTCCCTGTCAGCACGTCGTCAGCCTGCAAGATTTCTCACTTTGGCTTCTCTTTCACATGTTGGGTATAAAATCCCACTTAAAAGTGTGCAGCAGGGATGGAGCGAAGCCTGAACGCTTCCCAGYGCTGCCCTGAAGGTGAGGTGAGGCCCTTGGCTGTGTGCTGGGTTGGGCTGCTGAGGGGACGGGGTCCTGTGTGCCCCAGCTGAGGGTCAGCGCTGGGTTTGAGCTGCACAAGGGAATTGTTTCCTCCTCCCCYGTGCCCCCTGGGTGCTGCTGCTGTCCCCAGGGCACACAGCTGAGCCACAAGGCAGGGCTCACGCACAGCTTTGGATGCCCCTTGCACACGCCTTTGCACATTTCTTGCACACAGTCACCCCCCTGTACCTCCAGCTGGAAAACCCAACATCCCCCACGCTCCCCAAGGAACAAATGGGATGTCTCAAGCAGCTGATTCCCTTATTTTGGATCACCAGATCTCCACGAGCAGCTGAGCATTCCAGTTATATTTTATTAGATCAGGTACTGAGGGCAGGCAGCAAGATGCTCTTCATGACTGCCTTTTACTCCTTTTATATACTTATTTATTAGTTTCATCTTCTATGAGGAGCCCAAACCTTTGTATTCCCCTGGGTTTTGTTTTCTCCCCAGCTCTGTGGGTCGGGTTCCTCCAGCCCGAGGTTGATCCCCATGTGCTCTCAGGCTGCTGCACATTTCCTTACACAGGAGATAAGCGTTTATTCACGTTCATGTTTGTGTGGAGCGGGAAAATATTAGAGCTAAATTTTTTATGACATTCCTAGGAGTGGTTATGGAGCAAACAAGATTACAGCAAGTACTACAGAAAAGCTTGTTTATGCAGGGAGAGGRAAAAAACCCAAACTCGGAGACGCGTTTGCAAAGCTGCGGGAGAGCCCAGGGGCGGGGTTTAGAGTTCCCTCTCCATTCCCTCCCTGTCCCCATCGCAGCAACAGCTCCCTGCAGTCGGGGCTGAGCGSGTTTGGAGCGCAGCTCCAGCTCCAGCAGCGGGGAACGGTGGCGTTCCAAGGGAGAGGGCACAGGCAAAGCCTGGCTGCGCTGGCACGGCGCCACCCAGGGCCGTGCGGCGGGGACGGGGCTGCCCGGGCACGGCGGGCACTGCCCCGGGCACGGCGGGCACTGCCCCGGGCACGCTGCTGGGGCTGCCCCGGGCACGGCGGGCACTGCCCCGGGCACG
>JACDOX010000081.1:2440320-2461365 GCA_014549065.1 Cardinalis cardinalis
TGCCCCGGGGGAGCCGCCGCTGCTGCTGCCGCTGCCGCTGGCGCGGGCGGGCGCGATGCGGCGGGGGCGGCCGTGATTGCGGGGCCGGCGGGGACCCCCCTTCCCTTCCCCTGCCCTGCCCTGCCCTCCTCGGCGGGCGCCGGCCCCGCCGCCGGACGGAGCGGCGCGGAGCGGAGCGGGCGGGAGCGGGGGGAGTGGTTACGGGCTCCGGCGCGACACCCCCGGCCCCCCCGCCCCGCTCAGCCGCCCCTCTCCAAATAAATCAGCACCATGACTACTTCTGGGCATGGAACAAAGAGGATGCTCTCCCGGGGCCCCGCGCTGCTCCTGGCGCCGCTGCTGCTCCTGTGCCGAGGTAACCCCGGTCCCGCCGCCGCGACCCCGCCACTGCGCTCCTGTTTGTCTGCTTTGGTTGTTGTGTTCGTTTTGGTGTTTGTTTTTAACTATTTGTGTTTATTTCATAGCTGCCCCCTCCCCCGGTGTTATTTGCGGCCGTTTCCCCCATCCCAGCCCTCCCTGCCCGGCTCCCCCCGGCGCTCCGCGCAGCGCTGCGGGTGCGGCGCGCTCCCAGCTCCGTCTCTGGGGCGCACCAAGAAGTCCCCATGCAGCTCGGCTGTCCCCTGTCCCCACGCGTGTCGCGGGCTCCCGGCCCCCTGCGCGAAGGCTGCCCGCCTGCTTCGGCCGCTGCCAGCGCGTTCCTGCCGATTTGGGGGGAAAAATGGGAAAAGTTTGGGCTTGCCGGAGCTCTGGGGGATGGAGAAGGGTCGTGGGGTTTCCCACGGGGCGGCCGACCCCCGTTCCTCCCTGATGCTCCTCGCTCTTTCTGGCTGTCTGTGGGGTGGGTGGGGGGAAAGATGTGCAGGAATTAAAACCCTTCGGTAAYAAAATACTCGTGCAACCCTTTTGCGCTGAATTCCGAGAAAGACGAGTTTCGCTGGGCTGGCGGGGAGCGGGGTCTGGCCCTTGGTTGGGCTCAGGTGGGATTCCCTCATCACGGCCAGCTGCGAGGCACAGCGCCCGGGCAGGGAGTGAGGCTGGGAGATGCTCTTCCTCTGTTATTTTATTTTTATTGTTTTTATATCCCCCCCAGCAGGACTTGGGAGCGGCGTTTCGGGTCCCAGGTGCGGGTGTTTGCTGGGGAAGGGCTCAGCAGAGCGCTGCCCCTGGGAAAGTCCTTAGCAGGACTTCACTCCGGGGACCTTCTCCTCTGCGTGCTCCCGTGAGCTCCCTCGCAGATGCTGCTCCTAATAAACTGGGGCTGTTAAAAGCAAATTAATTAAGGTGCATCGGTGCTGAAGTTGCTCGGGGATTCGTTCGCGCYTACTGCTTCTCGGGACGGTGCTCGCGTTTGGCCGTAGCGTGGAGCCTGGGCTGCYGGGGAAACTTCTCGGGGGGTTTAGGAATACACCTAAATGCAAGGATTTTAGGTGGAAAAGGAGCGATCCATGGGAGGGGTAATAGCAGTAGCTGTTGGGGAGGGCACAGGGAAGGCTTTGTGGTGGGGAAGTGTTTYAGGAAAGGTTCCTACAGGAAGAGCAGGAAGGAGACATCAACCTTGGGACACACGGAAGATGGACAGCAGGGAGTCCTTGCTCTGCTCACCCCAAAAAGCACCGCTTGCCCCTGCCCTCCATCCCCCTCCTTGGCTGGGCTGCGTGCAGCCATGGCGGCACCTGGGAATCCTCCTGAGCAGGACACGGGGACCGGGGTGCAGAGTTTGGGGTGCGGATCGTGGGGACTGGGGCGCCGAGCGCAGGGCGCAGGGCACGGGCTGCCTGTGGGTCAGCACTGCCCCGCGGAATGGGGGCTTTCCGTGGCCACTGCCGTGCCCTGTGCTCCGTGCAGCTCTTCCTTTACCGAGGAGAGAGTTGGGCGCAGCAAAGGAGCAGGTTTCTGGTTTTTGGGTTTTTAAAATCTTTTTTATTTATTGCTTTGACATATTAATGCTAATCTTTTCCCTCCTCCCGTCTCCTCCTGTGTGGGTAGCTACCATGGTGAGATTGGGCTGTGGGTGTAATTCTTCCAGCGCTCTGAGTGCTTAAACATATGGAAACCCACTTTGAAACAGTTTGTGGCTGCAAACCTACCGACGTATCCATCCATCCATCCATCCATCCGTCGCTCTCCGCCGCTCGGAGCCCTCCCCGCTCAGTGTGCGCGTCAGGAGCTCGCAGCGCGCTCAGCTCGAGCCGTGAATAACGAGCGCGTTCCCCGCCCGCGCCTCTCTCCTCTCTCGGCCGGAGCATCCTCCTGCTTCCCTGGAGGGGGCTCCTTCCTGCAGCCCCGTCCCACCCCTGCGGGCCGCAGCCGTGTCCGTGCGGGCAGAGGGGCTTTGGGATCAGGGGACAGCTCCTCGGAGAGAGGCGAGCGGCGGCCGAGCCCGGGAACGCCTCCCTCGGGGCTGTGCCGATCTTCCGCAGCTCGCTGCAATCCAAGGCGGTTTTCTCCTCTGGATTACAGGGGTTAACGAACCGCATCTCGGTTTGGGTTGTTGCAGACGGGAGAGACACCTGCATGAGTCATGCCGCGGTGCTGCCATCTCCGCAAAGCTCCCGGCTCCTACAGACGCTCGCCTTGGGCTCTTGCCATTTTTCTCTWTTTATTTGCCTTCGCTCCCTCCCTTCCCCCTCGCCGGGGCCGGCTCTGGGCTGGCTGCGTCGCGGGGACCGGCGATGCACCARGCTGAGTTTCTGCAGCCTCTTCCAAGCGGGTGGCATTTGTTCGCCTGTCAGGCAGGTTCCCTAAATAGCTTTGTGCAGGTCCAATTAAGAGATCAGCGCGCTGCCCCGGCTCTGGGGCCGCTGGCGCGCTCGGCTGCGAGCAGAGGGTGTGCGTGTGTGCTTGGCAGCCGAGGGCCGCTCACGCTGAGCTCGAGGATGTCTCTGGCTGGCAGCAGGCCCCCGTTTGTTGCTGGCATCTAGGCAGGGTTTTGGCCGCCTTCCTCGCTGGCGGCGGCGGAGCTGTCTCCGAGGTTACATGAATCGGTATCCTGTGAGCGAGCTGGATGAGTTACCTGCATATTTTGTTTTCCTGCCCGGTGCTGTGTCACCGGCTCGCTCCGCCGCCTCGCACCCCGGCGCGGGTGCGGGAACGCGSGGCAGGGCAGGGACGGGGCGTGCGGAGCCATTGACCGCGCTCCTGCAGCCCCGGTGGGATGGTGCGCTCGGGCTGCTGTCGGCTGTGCGTGAGGAAGGACCCGCGATCGCTTTTAGACTCTGGCTCCAGGGGGGCGTGGGTGGAGAGACATTATGCTTATTTTATTATGTGTCCCTGTATCACTCTACCTAATATGGAGACACTTTTTATTCAGAGGCTCTTTAGGAACAGAAATGAAAGACCTGCATTATCTACTSTACAATAGATTTGCAGATCACGATCGTACAAACTGTTGAAATGTAGGTTATTTTCCCCAGATTAGTGCAGATCCCAACATTTTATGCAATGACCATTCAAACTGACGTGAAGTGGGGGATAGTGGGCTGGGGGGAGAAGTCTGAAATTATTATAGTGCCTTTTGCTCCAGCATCCATTAGAGCGGAATATTTTAGATACCCTGACTTTACTTCCCATCAGCATAAATCTAGACCAGCTGCTCTGAAGTCAGTGGAGCTACTCTGGATTTAGCATTGCTGCTGCGATTGGCATTGGGCTCTCTGGGAATGCGGGAGGCAACTGTGGGACTTACCCTGCACAGCATTTTTCAATTCAGAATATCCTGTCACTGCTGCTGCAGCCTCCTTTGTGTATTTGAAATGGGGAAGTCTCACTGGTTTTGGGTTTTGATTATTTTCTTCAATACATGTGGCTTGGTCACAGAACTCTGTTCACTGACTCTGGCTGATCAATAGAGGCTTTTGAGGGTTGAATACCAAAATAGTTACATTAAAATATAAAAATCAATTAAATGCAATTAATTTGCTGTATTTTATTGCCGGGAATGACAGTGACTCCCAGCCCTATTATCTCTGTGTTTAAAGGAGCTCAGTGTGGTGAGGAAGGAATGAGCCCAGGAGCAGCTGCAGCAGKTCAGAGCAGAGGGCTGCCAAGGCTGGGACAGGGTTTGTGCCTCAGGAAGGATTTTTTGGATGAAGGTTGCATTCCTGAGCCAGAGATGGCTCCATTTGTTTCATTGCTGTGTTGGGTTTGCCACCATGGATGTGGTTGCTCTTTGAGCCCAGGCAGCAGTTTGGAAGGCACAGTCCCTGGGCAAGGACCCCATTGTCTCAAAGTGCCTGGAGGGAAGAGTCTGTGCCCCACGGAGGTGCACAGGGATTTGGGTTACACAGGGATTTGGGCTGTGCAGGGTTTGCCCATTGGTGCCAGTGGGATGGAGATCCCACCCTGCTGACCCCGCTGAGTCAGGGTCCTCCTGCCCTTCTCCACAGCTCCTCAGAAATGTGTTTTGCTGCCAGGCTGCTCTGGGGGCCCGTGCTGGCCGTGTCCCTTTGCTGAAAGGAGGAGGAAGCGGTGTCATTACTCGTGATGTTGGGTTATGGCAGCTCATGCTGCTTGTCCTGACCTTGGTGGTTGATGCTGGTACCAAGCACAGGTTTTGCTGTGATGGCGAGGTGGTTTCATGAAGTTCTGTGTCTTGTGGAGGTGGCTGCAGACCTGTCCTGTCTCATAGGAGCAAAGGGGAGCTGACAGCCCCCTAAGTCCTGTGTGAAGCCAGCAAAACCAAGGTCTTCTGTCCTTAATAAACCTCCTGGTGAAGGAGAAGCCACCCCACCAAAATAAATACTGTCAGCTCAACAAATTTAATTCACTGATCTTGATTCCCCATTCTCTCCTTGCCTGAATATAACTGCTGTTAGTTAATGACAGGGGGGACTTGGTTTGTGGGCACAGCTTGAGCTCCCAGCCCTGCTGGTGGCTCACTGATGTGCTGGCACGTGGTGCTTGCCCAACTGCCAGATCCTCTCCATGAAGTGCCACCGAGGCTGTGCAGTGTGAGTTGCCATGTGCAGCTCTAGATGTCGTGGAAGATGCTTTGATTTTGTGCTGTCAGGAGTTCCCAGCTGGCATTTCAGGGGAAGCAGTTCCCACGTGAGGATGGGCAGGCAGAAATTACAAAGCAAAGAGTCCCTGGAGACGACTTACAGGAGGATGGGGATTGCTCAGTGTCTGGCTTTCCCTGGGTATTCCCACTGCCCTCTGTGACGTCCAGGGCTGTGATGGAAGTAAGGCCAGGGCTCTGGAGTGTGTGTGTGGGTGAGCTCCTCGTGGAAGGGCTTTGTGTTTGGGCAGCACCTCACACAATCGGCTTTAGTCTCAGCTGCAAGGTAAATATTCATGTTTTTTCCACGCTTCCCAAAAATTCTCTTGCAACACACTTTGAGCTGTTCTTTGTTTACATAAATGTTTGTCTCTGACAGCATTCAGAAGGCTTCATGAATTTATGATGCGCTCCAGATTCAAGCACACTTTTTCCCTTTTCTCTTCTTCCTTCTTTTTTCTCCCCAAAACCATTATTTCCTCCCAAATTTTGGCGATGAAATGGCAGGAGGAATGCATATTTCAGCTGGCTACTGAGAGGCAATGTAAACACCATCTTTCATGGAAAATCAGTTTGTTCAAGTTCAAAAGCAGCCCAGCCTCTCCACTTGATCAATTTGCCTGTCATAGGAGATGATTTTAAAAGTGGTGATTATGTCCTATCTTGTCTCTTGCAACTTCAGGAAAGGAGAGAAAATGAAGTGTAGCATTTGATTTTAACTCTGTTTTTTTCCTGATATTTCTTTGGTGATGGTGGTAGTCAGAGAGCAAGCAAAGGGGTGCCCTGAGGGGTGAGGGATACCAGGAGCAGAGGGGTTTCCACGAGGCTGCCGTCTGCTGAGTAAACTAATTGGAAACTGCATGTAAACCAGCTCTGCTCATCTCACCGTGCCTGCACCAGCTGGCCCTCAGGAGCTGCTCTGGCCCATCCCTTCCCCTGCAGTGGCAGGAAATGGGCTTTTAGGGACAAAGCTGCTAAAYCCTGGGGAGAGGGTGCTCGGCGCTCTGTGGCTGCATGGCCACATCCTCCAGCCTTGGGATGGCGCTGCCATCTGCTTAAAGGCTGTGCAAGAACCACAGGTCTGGTTCTGGGGAGGGATGGTGTGAAACCACCCGTGTTGGGCTTGGCATTGCTGATGGAGGGAGATGATGGAAAAAACTCCACTGATGCAATTCAAACCGGGGCTGAATGGAGAAGCAGGGATCAAACCCTCATTCTGGGCAAGCCCAGGGGCTCAGCAGGCTCCAGAAATGGTGTTTGCAGCCCATGGGATGTGTGGGAGGTGGTGCCTCTGGCCAAGCAGCTGCCCCTGTGCTGAGCCCATTTATCCACACATACAATGTTGGGAGAGTTTAGTTTGGGGCTGAGGGAGCCCTGGGGGAATCAGCCTGAGGAGAAAAAGCATTTCTGCTAGAGAGGGGAGAAGTGTCATCCTCATTACCCCAGAAAYAAAATCCTGCAGAAGGATTGAGAGGTGTGCATGTATCTTTGGGTTTTTTTTTTGTTTAGCTTGTATGGAAACATTTCAAAAACAGATGGCAGAGCAGAGATTTATTTCCCGTTAAGTGCAGAGGGCTGGTGCACAGGACCTTATCTGCTTGTGGGCCCTGTCATAAACCTGCCAGCAGGTGATTTAAATCCAGTTTTTCTGATTGGGAGAGTAGTGAAAGGAACAAGGTTTATGTTACTTAGGAATTTTATGGCCAATGTTAGACTTTTAAGATGCAGGAATGATCAGGGCATGGCTCTGTAGCACCAGAGACGTTCATTTCTTTAATACAGGATCTTCCCTGAGTCAGAAAAATGAACCATTTTCCATTRTTTAGCAGCTGAGCTGCCGTTGCTGTTTGCATGAGTGACAGACACAGCTACTTTATATCTCAGTTTAGGAGTTGCTGTCAATTAGCCACAGCTTTTGCTTAGCAGCAAAACTCTGGCCACAATGGGGAAGGAGGGCTGTCTAATGGATGCTGCAGCTCTTGAAACAAACATTCATGCTGCAGCTTCAAAAAAGGATGAAACTCGCACTAAGAATAAGACAGAGCCCCCGTGCCCTCAAAGGGAGCCCTTGAGCAGATGGAGCAGGGTTCTATGCAATRAGCAGTAATTAGAAACTCAGCAAAGAGCTGGTAGCTGCTGACTGCTCTAGGTACCCAGATTTCTTGTTGAGAAGGGAAAAATCCAAGATGAGTTTTGGAAGGAGCTGGTCTGGGTGTGTGTGTGGGGCAGGGCCCTGGCCAGCGTGAGCACCTGCTGTGGTGACAGACAACAGCCAGGGGCCCCCAGTGCCTCTGTCCCCGAGTGCGTGGGGCCAGAGCAGCGTGAAATGTCCCTGGGGCACCCAGAGGCCTGGGGGGTAGCAGGGACTAATAGCACAAGGTGTGTCTGTCCTTCACTGAGTGCAGAGAGCACACAACACGCACACAGTGAAACAGGCTTTTAAAAGGTTGCAGCAGAGGCACCCCAAGAGGATGCTAAGAGCTTTCTAGAAGCAGCAGARCCCTTTCAGGGCAAGCTCAAAGGCCAGTGTGCCTCAGCCTCTCCAAGTCATGGGAATTAGAGCTGGAAAAGTTGGCAAATAAACTGCCTTTCCCATCTCTGGAGGTTGGGTACAGCCTGTTCCTGAGCATGGCTGGTTTTCAGGCGTGCAGGACTTCTGCTGCTTCCCTTGGCAGAGCTCTGCAGCCCAGCAGACCTCTCCTGTGTTCCGCCTACACTTCTCCTTCTCTGCTTCATTCCACCCTTTATTGGATGACCTGTGCTCCCAACCCTCCATCCCTACCACCCATCCAAAGCCAAACCCAGGCAAATCCACTAAATGGGGACAAATGCTTAAACAGGGAKTGGGAAATACTCAAGAAAAGGAGCTGGCTCTGGCATGTAAATACCCAGCATGCAAATGCATTTACAGCTGGAGGTTATTTGGAGAAGAGAGGGCAAGGACTTGAAACACACGTGGTGATGAGCCATAGATTATGCTCTGAAAACACTCAGAAGGCAGTTCCAGTGGCACTATCTAATTCATCTCCCACTAAGACATTCTGCTCCAAGGTGTTTGGAAAAAATGGAGTAGCTTAGATACTAACATTATTAAATCCTCATCTCTGACAGCTATGAGAATTAATATACAAAGGTTTCTTCCACTTTTTTTTTTAATGCAGCACAGTTACTCATTTCAGGCCTTTTGCTAAGGAGTAGCCCACTGAAAGTTATTAGCATGAATATTGGTGCAAAAGGCTCAACTCCATTAAAGAGGAGAAACAAGAGATAAACAGAAGATAGCGTGAATTTTATTGCAGYTGAGACATTTTTTCCTTTCAAATATTAATCATTTGTCATTCTTTCACCTGTAGATCTCAAAGGGCTTTAGAGAAAAGAGTGGGTACCATTGAAGCCATTGTCTGTCCTCTGCATCATGCCCATGAGGTGCCCTGGGGCAGGAGCCCTCAGTGCTGAGGCTCTCTCTGAGGGCTCCCTGTCTGCCCCAGCACTGGCATTACTTGGCTCTTCTGCTGTGCTTCATTTGCACCAGCCCATTACAATTTTATGGGAAGTCATAAGCAGAAATGAGAAGATGGAATTGTTGTTCTTCATTGCTGAAATCAAAGACAGCCCTACAGAGGAGAGCCCAGATGGTGGTGCCCACCTGGTCACCTCCGTGGTGTGATGAAGCTGGACAGGCCATGAGGATTGGGGTATTTCCAGGGACTGCACTGAGGAGCTGTTCTCCAGACATGCCCTTTTAAACCCCAAATGTCCAGGCTGTGCACCTTATTTCACTTATTACAGTGTCATAATGAGATTACTGGAGTSTGCTGTAAGCCCTGGGGGACAGGTATCAGCTCCCGGGTACAGCTTCAGCTGTGCCTTCTTGAAGTGTCCTGCTCATCCAGAGTTAAAGCTTCTCCCTCCCTTTCTAGGGCGCCCACCACATTAAATGTGGGCTTGATTGCATTTAACCACATGGGGAAAGCCAAAGGGCAGTCGTTGTTTTGGTTCCTGCACCAACCAGCAAACTCTCAGATGGTTCCCAAGCCACCCTGGGCCCTCTGTCCCCTCCTCGAAGGGCCRAGAGCTGGAGCAGCCCCAGCTCTAACTCATATCTGTCAAAATGCTCATCCCTTAGGTGTGTGGAATCTGGGAATTGTTGTAGCAGACTCCAGTCTGTGGGACTCCATCATCTGAGTTATTATCTCCAAAATGCAGTTCTCTCCCTTAGTGGCAGTCTCCTAYTGAAAACGTTCTCTTTCAGCAGGGCACTTGCATTTATTTACTGCGCAGCTTCTCCCATTAGTATAATCATTACTCCTTGGACTGGGTTTGAATTCAGAGCATCCCACTGTGGCACTTAAAGAATTAATTACAGTGATGAAAGAATTCCTCTAAAGACTTCTACGAATTGGTCTGGTTGAAGTGTTTTAGCTTTGCTTCAATTGGTGCAGCTCTTGTCAAAGGATGGTGAGAAAATGCATGGGTCAGTGATTTAGATGAGGCAAATTAYGTTAGAAAAATTGATTTGATTTAGAAAGTGAGCTTTCAGATCACAGGGAATTGCCTGCTTCTTTCTCTGCCGTGCTGATTCTCCCTGAAGATGAGCAGAGGCAGATAATTCAGGGTTAAAGTAAGTGGCTCTTGTAAAAGGTTTGTCAGAGAGTGAGGAGAGATGGGCTGACACACATCTTTAGATAAACCATTATTGACCCATATATTGCTATCTGCGCATCAGCTGGAGTTACAGACGGATGGGAATGCTTATAAACACACTCAGGCAGTTCATGTGGCTTGCTAAAGAATTGAATCCTTGTTTTTAGCTTTGGCTTTTCTTTTTTTCTCCCCAGGAATGGTTTTCCCATGGAGCATACCTTCAGAACTGGCACTGATCTGGGAATGTGCGCTGTGCGGCTGCCTCAGCCAGCTCTGCGTTGCCTGGCTCTGTGCTTAGTCATTCCTGGGGCTGGCAGTTTGCTTTTCCCGAGCTTTTTCACTTCCTCGGATCAAACGGAGTGTTTCCTCCTTCTGTCCCTTGTCTTCATCTTAAAGGGGCTGCGGTCCCCGGGCTGCAGTGGGGCGATGCCCAATGGGTCAGGCGGCGTCCCCTCGGGGGATTGCTCCTAAAAAGCACCTTCTGAACGAGCAGTTCCTTCTCTGCGTGCTCAGGGGCTTCTTCTGAGCCCTCCTCCCGGCCGGCTGTGTGCTGCCCGTGGGAGCGGTGGGCTGTGAACAAAAGGCTGCTGGCCGGGGACCCGCATTGCTCCCACCATTCCCGAGTCGCTCTGAGCGGGCTCTCCGTGCTCGGCAGGGAAGCGGGGATGGAGCCTGGCAGCGTTTCAGTTTGCACTTTGCAAAATTTGTCTTWAAAAAAAAAAARAGTTAAGGAGACGACTTTTGCCTAGCAGTGCTTTTTGTTTCTTTCTCACCTTGCAGAACCCTCTACATTGCAGATTGTTTGCTGGAATGCTGAGAGACCTCATTTTTGGTCTGTCTAGCACTGGTGGTATTTGTCTCCATAGCTCCAGCACCGGCAGCTCCCTTGGCATGGCAATGCAGGAGCGGGCTCGGCTGTGCCTGTGCCATTCCCTCTCCCCGGGATGGGCACGAGAGGGGGGCAGAGCCCCAGTGGCACCCACACAGTGGGGTCCAGGGAAAGGGTTGTGTGCACCTTCCCGTGCTTGCAGAGAGCCTTTTCCACAGCCCAGCCTCGGGCTGGGAAGTGAGATGACAAGTGCAAGGAGAGAAATGATGCTGGGGAGAGCTGGAACGGAGCCTCCCGCCAGCAACTGAATTCAAGGCTGCAAAAAGAAGTTGCAAAAGTAGCAATCCATCTGTCCACTTAGTGGGAGAAGCCTAAGATCATTTCACAGTAATCAGCCCCCTGGTGTTCAAAAAAAAACCCAACCAAAAATACTGCAGGTTTTTGCTTTACTGTGGCAAAATCCAAAGCAAATTAATGTTCCCAGAGGCTGTGAGGCTTYCCCCCCCTCTTTTTGACAAGTAGGGGCTGTATCAAGTTAAAAATAATACAAGAAACAATAGAATATCTTTGGTTTTTTAGATAACCATATTTTTGCCATATAGTTCAGAGATTTTCTGTCCTCACTGAGACTCTCTGGTTAATTACCAGCAGAGTTATTGGCAAGTGGGTGTTTGTGCAGGGTCAGTTGGGTGGTGAGCAGGGTCATCATCACTTGGCATGTTCCCAAGGTGATGCATTGTGCAGATGCACTGCCATGCTACAGCTCCTTGGCTCTATCAGTGTCTCCAATAAAAGCCAGAATATTCAAGCATTTTAATTTGGTTGTAAAAACTTGCTCCAGGCACTACAAATTTCGGGAGTGTTTGTTTATTCATTTATTGTAATCTCATTTTATTATTCCTTTCCCCTTAACTGTGAGGGCATAGAGGAAACAGGCTCCAAAGATGCCTCTTGATTCTTGCTTATTTGAATTGAGAAGCATTGAGTTGGAGGAAGATCATGGATTTCTGTCTCTGTGTGGGGAGACATTCATTCAGATTAAAGGAGAGGTGGCAAACAGGAAGGTTTGAACATGCCAAGCTCGAAGGTGACCATGAGGAACCCTTCTTGCAAAACACTACYGGAGAAAGATGTTCAGGGTGGGCGYTTCCTCATGCCAGGTGTGGGYGGCACGCCCCTGGAAGGATGTCCCTGCTGTCCCCAAGGGCTGCAGCCACCTTTGTCTTTGGGGGTGGCTGGGGCTGTGGGGAGCAGAACTGGACCCGAGCACACGAGTGAGGCACAGCAGGAACCGGAGCTGCTGAAATGCAGCGGCTGCTTTGCTGCTGCACAACAATTTGTAATTAAAACACAACTTGCCATCCTGATTAGGTTCAGCATTTAAATTCATTTGCAACTTTTTTCCCCCCTGTATTGTGTAATTAGCAACACATGACGCTTACATTAGCTGAGTTAAAAGTTATAATGATTAATTTGCACATCAAAGCCTCCCCATGCATCAACTGGTGCAGTGCACCGGAGAGAGCTCCAGTGCCCACATGAACACATCCCTGCCTGCTCCAGGGGCACCACGGAGGCTCCAGGAGCTGCTTCCTGGTGTTTCAGTCCTTCTGCAAGGCAGCAGAGTCCCTGTGCCCCAAGTCACTCCATAAATGACACTGTGACCGGGRTGTGGCTGTGCCTTTCTTGCCTCTAAGCTGGGCTGAGGCATCCTGAAGCACCTGACTGACCCTGCACCTGGGAGCACTTCACAGTCATGGAGTGAAATCACTGGTGGTTCTGGTGGCTTTGTGGATATAAGCATTGCTCTAYAGGGTTTTGGCCAAATTCTGATTGGTTTTACCCAGGTTAATCTTTGATTATGAGTTTTGCCTGAAGGCTTTGTAAGTCAGATTGGAGCTCTAACTAGTAAAGAACCTTGTTCAAGCAAGCCAAAACCAACAAGAAAACTACTATAAGCTAATTATAAAGAATGTCTTCTTTCTTTCTTATCTAGTCATAATATTGTCTTTCTTTCCACCTTCTGCTGAGCTGTGAAAATATTCTGCAAAATGATATTTTTGAGTAGATGGAAAAGTACACCCCTGTCAACAATATTTTTCTATTGTTCATCAGAGACAGGCTTCATAACAGAAGAGATCTGTGCTGGAAAAGTACATCAGCTGCAAACAGTTTATTCAAAGTCAGCTCAAATAGCAGGGAGGGTTTTGAGTTCCTGCTCCAGCTGAAGTTGAAATGCAGAATGCAGCTTCTAATATTTCAGAGACATGAATGGTGCAGGTCATAATAATGTATAGCCATTTTCACAAAAGATAGGTTTTCTGTTAAAGCTTCCAGTGGAAAAAGGTCTGGAGGAGTTAAAATATTTACCTGCTGTTTGAGCTCCTGCATGAGGGTGCCATCTCCTTGCCCAGGGCACTGTGAGTGGGTGGAAAATGAGTTCCCACCTTTTTTGGTTCATGTACCTGTGTGTGTGTCCACGCACATGGGAGCACTGACGTTGGGTTGGTGGGGTGTTAAATGTTTCACTTTTCCAACCATCAATTTCAATTGAATTTCATAAGCCATTAAAGTTCTCTGCTGCTTTCTTTGCTCTTCCAGTCATGTGAGCTCCAGCCATTTMGCTGTGGGTCCTGAGGCATGATTGCTCTGTGGAGCAGCAGAAGTAAATTGGTTCCTGATGTAAAATCTTTTTATATATATATATATGTGATTTTTTTTTTCCTTTTTTGATCTCTCTAAGTCACTGTGAGTGGTGTTACAGTGTTGGGCTGATGATGGGAATCTTTAAGCTTGGCTTTTTCTGGTCAAGTTCTGGTTCCCCCCCACAGCATYTTTTAAAAAGCTTTTGTGCCTGGCTTGAATGGCAAAAACTTATAAAGGTAGAGTTGGGTTTTTTTTTGTGTTGTTGTTTATACATTTATCTGTAGAATCGTGGTGCAAAGATTGGACTGGGGTTTTGGGTTTTCTCCCTGTAGAAATGTTTATGAGGATGATAGTTATTTGGATCAAAAGAGATCTTTTGGCAGTCCTCTGACTTTGATTCAGTACTGGCAATGCAACAAATAATGAAAAAGCAATCATTTCCCCTTCTCCCACTTTTATTCTCAGGATAAATGAATGGTTAAGATCTCTGTGCTCAAAAATAATTGCTCATGGCTCTTACAGAAAAAATGAAAATCCATAACACTCACCCTTTAAATGGATTATTTGATCTTTCCTGTTGGTTTGTGTTTTGCACTGTTGAGTGTCTTTGCTGCCAGACTGAGGCTAAACTGGACAAAGTTGATGTGCAGGCTTTGCAGGTTGAGTCTGGGGGAAGGAAAACTGGATAAGGAATTTTCCTGCTTTGGAAAGCAGTTCCCATGGTGGGAGTTGAGCAGTGGGGATCCAGCAGGCTCTTGCTGTCAAGGTCCACTGGTAGAACTGTTTTGCACAGCATAAAGTTAAGGAATTTGACAGAATACAGAATGAATGGGAAAAAAGAGTAACTTTAACTTGCCTTGCGATTTAAAAGTAGCTCAAACATCAATAAATCAGAGTGTGTGTGAGTGACTGCTGGGACCTGCTGGGCAGTCCTGCGTGTGCTCCTCCTCCAGCTGCCTGGGTGGATGAACAGATGGAGGTGTCCACCAGTGCTTTGCCAGGCTTTCTCTTCCTTTCTTTCCTTGCTTTTATGGCAGTGGATGTGAGGGTGAGCTGCCACATTTTACATCTTCCYTCCCCAGGCAGCCAAATGGTGCTGAGTGGCCGAGCTGGCTGCCCGTCCCCAGGACTGTGCACTGCACCTTCCTGAGCTTTAACCTCCCATCCTTTCCAGCAAAGCCAGGCATAAAAGATTAGGCTGGGCCTGTATTCTTTGTTTGGCGATAACTGCAGCAGCTCCTCTTTTTGTTTTCAAATCCTGCTAATTGGTGCTCTCAGCCTCAGCTCCAGCTTAATGAAGGCTGCTGTCTGGGAATCATCACAAACAGTTATGGAAATGCATTTAAATGCTTAAATCTGTTGTACTTTTCTCTTTATGGGCTTATTCCTTCAAAAAGCATAACTATGCCCAGGGTCCCTCCCTGCCCAGGATGATTTCTCTCCATGAGCCCTGTGCTGGGGCTCTGGCACCTCTGCAGCACAAAGGGTACACAGGAGGTTTGTGCCAAGGCAGGGAGGGAGCCCTTGTGCTGAGGGAGCAGCATTTTCAGTCTGTTTGCTCCAGATGGGGCCTTTGGATGCTGGGCATGAGGGCTGAGAGAGCATCCAGCTCCCTCCTGCCAGGGGACGAGAGCACCCTGCTCCTCTGACCTGCACAAACATCGTGGACTCAACCCAGTTAAATGAACAGAGCTGCTGTGGCTGCACTGCTTGTGTCCCTCTGCCTGGCAGTCAGTGCATGATTGTCCCTCTGCCTGGCAGTCAGTGCATGTCTGTCCCTCTGCCTGGCAGTCAGTGCATGTCTATCTCTCTGTTCTTCATGGAGAGAACCCTGCAGTTGCACACGGTTTAGGCTAAAAGCAAAGGAAAAGGTCCCATGGTGGGTTTTCCCATCATGGCTGTGGTTGTAGCCACACATTCTCCAGCTCTGGAGAGGCGTGAGCAGCTGGTCCTGGGAGGGGTTTGCACAAGGGTTTGTGGTTTCTCCAGAGGCAGGGGAGCACCATGCAGTAAAACAAGGGCTTGTGTTTAAAGAACAATGTGGAGTACTGTTTATTTGTGCTCTGGTTAGAGGGAGATGCAAGTGGTCTAATTCCTGTATTTTAAGAGCAACCTTCAGCCCTTGTGATGGACAGGGAAGATGAGAAGAGACTGCTACAAGCCAAAAGCAGCAAACCCATGAAGCAGAGCCTGAGACAGCTTTAAAGCTATGAACATAATYACCCGAGGAGTCTGCCAAGGAACCAGATGCTGAAAATGAAAGAATAACTTCCATGGCTTGGCATCTGTCTGCGATCCAGGGAGAGGAGGAGAAGCAGGGAACTGCATGCAGGGCTGGGAAATGGTTCCTCCAGCTGCAAAATGAGTACTGTCAAAAATATTTACTCTATACTGGCATTTTTGTATGGAGGAGAGTGAGCCTGTTGGAAAGAAGAGGAGAGAGGTCAATGTGCTTGTCTTGTGGGCAGTTTGACCGTGTTCTGCAGGTTGGATGTCAGTGTTGTGTGGTTGGTTGGCTTCTGGGAAGATCTGGGTGCTGTGGCAGCTTAAGCAGGTGGTGATAAATGAGGAAGATGTGACTGGGCTGAATTSTGAACCTTTTGGGACCCGTTTGTGCCCAGAACCCTACAGAGCACTCTGTTTTCTATGCATGGATGAGCTCAGTTGATATTTAACATAAGTGGCTGCATATGACTTGTTTGAGGTCAGGTCACTCTTGGCAGTGCTCTACTTTCAAAAACCAAACTAGGAAGTTCCTGCTATTTATCTCTCCAATTTATTTTTACAATTACTGTTAAAATAATTGCAGTCCTAGCAAAGGTAAACAGCTGGGTTCGACATAATCAGTACATAAACAATATCCATCATTTACATGGTATGAAACCTCYGGCACACAACGTGCTCCTGAGGCTGCATAGGGGAAAAATAGAAAACCTTCATGGGAAGGGGAGCAGAAAATCAGCTGGGGTCCTCATGGGTTGAGTGCATGTGGATATCAGCAGTAGTGCAGCCTCCTTTCTGCTTGTGCTGGAACCAAACACCCCAGAAAAAGGTGCTGATGACAGAGCTGCACATGGGGCACCTTCAGAGCCAASTGAGTGGTGCTTCCTGGGGTGCAGAAACAGAACTTGCCTCTCCCAGCTGGGAAAGGAAGGCAGGGAGCAGTGGTGAGCTTAGAGGGGAAGTTCRTGTGATTTCAGGCCAGGATAGCAGTGTTTTTCAAGCCAGGAAGAGGAACAAGAGCTTTGCTCATGGGTTAGAGTTTTTTTTGCTGTTTTAATAACCTCATTTTTTACTCTTATTTGGCTCTAATCAGTAGAAAATATGTTCAACATGCACCTTGGGTGCACAGGATGGGATGGGCAYGGGAGTGTGATGGAGGGCTTGGGAGTGGGGGACATCACCAGCATCCCAAGGAGCCTGGCAGGGAGCAGGGAGGAAACTGGGGGTGAACTCAGCTGCTGCCTCTGCACACTCAAAACCTGCTCTRTGTGCATCCTTGTTTGTAAGCAGCTGTGGTTATTTAGCCTCAAAATAACAAACCTTTTTTGCAAGTAGGAGTTAGGGGCAGGCCTCTGTATTGCTGCAGCTTGGGGACACAGTCATGTGCAAGTCAGAGACCACATCATGTTGAGTGCTGAATGACTCTGCTTATTAATATAATAAGCCAGAGGAACACTGTCATGACAGTCTCTGCAGCGAGAATCCAGGGGGTCATTTTAACCAAAGCACATTAAATCTTCCTGTCTCCTGAAAATTGCACCCTGGAGGTATGGACTGGAGGGTAGGAGGGGTAGGAACATTAAAAAAGGGTTTGCAGGAGTTTTTATGCATATCCTGGTCTCCAGAACAGTGCTCTGCTGTCTGCGGTTTTATATTTTCCCATCACTGTAGTTAAGTTCCTCAGACATAGAAGGAAAACATTCTCTCTTTTATTTTCTTCTCCCTTCATTCTCAATTTTCAAGATGAAATTTTCTCTGCTGTAGCACTGATACAAGACCTTTTCTTCAGATGTGCTATATGAAAACATGCTGTCATCCTCTSTGAAAGCTGTGAAGTGTGTGCATGTATATTCTGTACACTCAGGCACACACTATACAGAGATACATGTGTGTATACAGAGGGKTTTTTCCTCTCCCTCTCAGATAAAATGGGCTTTTCTCATGTCTTTAACAAAATCTGAGTGTTGTTAGCTGATGGAAGATAAACTTCTCGCCTGATGGGCTCACAGCTGTATCTGCTGGSATTGATTCAAGGGCACTCCTCCCCTGCACCCCTTTTTGGCATTTTGGTCACCGGGTGCATGGGCAGGGTCACCAGAGCCTTGGAGAAGACCTGCTGTGGGTGAGTTAATGGCCACAGCCCAGCTGCCTCTGGGGGAGCCCACAGAGACACTTCTGTGGCTTCAGGTGGCCCCGAGACCAGGGCTGCCCGCTGGGAGGGAGGTTCAAGCACAGAGGCAGGGCTCTCAGGGAGAGCAAGGGGAGGGGAGTCCCTGCCGATCCCCTCGAGGTATTTTGTGCTCTCTGTCYGCCAAGTGCAGAGCACACTGGGCTGGTCCTGGTCGCTTTGCTTGGGAGTGCAGCAGCTCAGAGCAGAGGAYGTGTCTCCCCTTTGCCACCCTCTGGTGAAAAGTGTGCCCACATCTCCCTGGATTTCCTGTGTGCTGGCTTGACACACAAGCAGCTTTCCCTTCTCTTTTTCTAATCATGGAGAGGGCTCAACACATTGTCTGAAATAGCWTTTTTGCCTCAACAGGGAGGTTCCTTGAGGCAGTAATTGACTCTTTCTTTCAAGCAATGGCATTTTACCTGGGAAAGCAGCCAGTTGGTATTTTCAGCACAGCAGAATTCTGCCTTGCTTTGAAAGGAGCTGGTTCCAGATCCTCCTCGGGTTTTTTTATCCCCTTAGGATGATGTCATTTTACTTTGTGCACTCTCTACCATGCTGTACAGCCTCTCCAGCTCCTTGGGAAACACTTCCATTAGACAGGCACTTAATTTTAGAGGAGCAGCACCTGCAGGACCAACAGGTGAATAATCGGGAGTCCTCAGCTGCATCATGGGCAACCGAAATGTCCTTTAAGTGACCCTGAAAGGAAGGCTGAATTGTTAGTGATGGTTTTTTCTTTCCCATGAAGAATCATAGGATGGAATGTGTGGTAACACAATTGAAAGTGAAGAAGATGCTGGATATGGGCAAGAAAACTGAAGAGACCAGGAGAGAAAGATTTCCAAAGCAGAAACAAACTGTTCTTCATTCTTAGTTTTTATGCCAATTTAATGTATTCATGAAAACTGCCTCAATTTAACTTCAGGGGAGAAAAGAAGCTACAGGGTTGCTGTAGCTAAAAGGCTGCATCCTGTTTTAGTAAGTTTGCTATACTTTAGATTTTTATCTAGAGGGGCTTTTTTATGGTACTTTCTACCAGCAGCTCTCCACACCTGTTTATTTTTAAAAGCACTCTGCAAGCTGCAGGAAAAGGATGCTAAGCACAGTTATCCCTGTTCTGCAGGTAGAGGGGACTGGCAGAGATGTGCAGTAACTTTGGTCTCTGCCAGAGCCAGGAGAACAGATGAGCCTTTAGCTCCTGAATCCTGCACAGCACCACACAGCCCTGCCTGGGGCTCATCCTGTGTGCCACCCATGACAGCTATGCTACTGAATGCAATACAACACCCCTGCAGTGTGGGACGGGGGCAGGAGGTGCTGGGCTGAGCTGCTCATCCTGCTCAACTCAGCCTTGTTTTATGCTCCTGTCCTTGAGCTCCCCTGTGTGACAAGAATGAAAGCAGTGGTGAATATTTTGGATTATGTATCCTTGTATAGCAGAGGGTGAAATCTTTATAGAAACCTTGATAGACTTGGYTGCTTGTCTGGCCTCTCTTACCAGTTAAGTAATCTGGGGCTGAATCTCCTCCCTGCTCTGGGCATTGGTTTTCCCTCTAGTGTTTTCCCTCCTCTTCCTTTCTGCCCTGTTCGTGTGGGATTTAAGAAGCACTTYATGGCTTTGCATGATGGAACTGGCGAGTTCAGCTCAGCTCATCAAGGTACATAAAAACACTGTGAGCCTGCCATGCTGCTGCTGTTGGTGCTTCCTCTGCAAGGTCTGTGCAGCCACCCAGCAAAGCAGGGCTGGTCCCTGCCCTCTCTCCAGGACAGCCCTGGGCCCACAGGGCTGGGACATTGCTGGCATCTGGAGTGAGAGCCTTTGCTCATCCAGCAGCACCAGCTCTGCCCATCCACCCCCAGCAGCTACAGAAAGCGGCCACAGAGGCACAAGCCTGATTTGTTTGCTAGGAGGTTTTGATGCATGAAATGCAGGGTCAGTGTTTCCCTCCTGGTACCTGCAAGAACAAGATGCTCTGCAATAAATTAGCAATGCTGCCCTGCCTTCTGCTTAGGAAAGGGCTTTAAGGTGGTTTTGGTTTTTTTTTTGTGCCGTGCCTCTTGTGACAAGCTGGAGACTGTAGTTTCTGGGTGTACTRTATCCTCCTCAACATTTCAAAAAATACAAATCCTTAAGAAAAAGAATAATGCACTTTCAAAATTTTGTAACTTCCTTCATGCAATGTGGCCTTGTGGGAGTGATCAAGGTACAGGCCCAGATCCTGCAGCATGCTTAGGCAGGGGCACCAAAGTTTGCAGAATATGGGTTGTAGATTTTAAGATCTTTCAGTCCAAAGTTAGATTTTTCCATCTTTGCAAATGTTTCTGATGCTGTGTTAGTACTGTCTTTCAGGTTTACCAGCAGTTAACATTATCACACATTTCCATTTAAAGCAAAATCAGAGTGCCTCTTTCATATCTCTAAGAGAACTAAGAAAGCCTTSTTCACAGCCCTGCAGACAAATGGAGACTGACAGTTATTAGTTGATGGTCTCACTGCTCTGACAGGGTTTGGTGCAGAGGGGTTTTCAGTGATTGACTCGGAGCCATCCCTCGTGCCTGCTCCACATTGATGCTGAATCCACTCTGTCCCTGCTGASCATTTATTCGGTCCCCACAGGGCCCCTCTGGCTCCTGGGCAGTGAAGGTGCTGATAACTGAGCAAAGTGGGCAAGYTGCCCAGCAGAAACCTCCTGTTTGCAGCAGGTGCTGAGAAGGGGACAGAGAAGCTGATTTTTTCCTSCATGGCCTTGTCTGGGGCTATTTGGAGGCAATACAGAAATGGAAGGATTATGTTATTCACATTGCAGGTCACTTTTTGCAATTATCAGCAGGAATTTAGCATCTAATCTGTGTCTAACAAATCTGAATGAAATCTTTAATTGAAGATTAAAGGACTTCATGTGAGAAGTAACTAAATACTGAACAACCTGTTCACCTGCTATTGCTTGGGTACTCAGTGTCTCTCCTGTGTGAGGTAAGAGCTGCAGATCACAGCTCCCTTTATCCAAGTATCCTCTGTGCATAAGGGTTTGGGCAGCAAGGCTGCCCCATCTGCAAGCACAGCTCACACCCCCAGCACTGCTCCAGAGCCCTGGCTGTCACTGCAGCCCTCAAACACGATGCTGTTTGTTTGTCACAGCTGTCAGGGCCTCTGTCAATCTCTGGTGCTGTTAATCCATCCTGAGTGAATCCTGAGCAAACCTCTCTGGTAACTGGGAGGAATTTACTCTCTGCTGATACTAAGCAGGAGAAAGACAGGAAAAACAATTATTGATCACAAATGAGTGGGGCTGTGCCCAAGCCCTCTGAYTCCCAGGCTGCTTTTTGGGTCTCTTTCTGGGCACAGTAAGCTTTGCATGGAAATCAGCCAACACCACCCACTGCTTCCTGCGGTGCTCTGGAGAACTGGGAGTTAAATTTCCTTAACCCACATAGCAAAAGCAGAGCCCTTGTTTATTTTGCATGGCGTTATTGGTGCTGCTCCTTGTGCCAGTGTTGGGATTGCTGTTGGAATGTCTCTGCCCTGGGAGCAGGAGC
>JACDOX010000081.1:2462295-2476132 GCA_014549065.1 Cardinalis cardinalis
GGGATGGGCACGCGGGGATGGGCATGCAGGGATGGGCATGCAGGGATTGGCACACAGGGATGGGCACACAGGGATTGGCACACAGGGATGGGCACACGGGGATGGGCACACGGGGACATTGCTGAGCAGCCCAGCGGGAGCGCTGCGTGCCCCGCGCTGTCCCTGTCCCACACCCGGCCCCTTTGTCCTCACGGCTCCCGGTCCCGCAGCCCCATCGATGCCATCGATCCGGGGAGACTGCAGCCATCTGGAGTTCAGCAGAAAATGGCACTGCCTGTTGCTGGTGGCACAGGGCGGCTCTTCCCGGGGAATTGATGCTCATGGCTATTGATTGGAAAGCACTTTGCATCGCACTGAATGTCACTCTAGTTAGTTCATGAATTTATGGATGCCATTCTGCATTTGCCACAAACTTTCCTGCTTTCTGTCATTTTTTTTCAGGAGAGTTTGGAAAAAAAATGGCAACGTGATCTGAACAAATGGAGATATGGGAGTAAGATCCTAGGTTTTAAATTTGCATTTWTTCTGTGTCTAGCTGAACAGTGTTCAGCTACCTCTGCTTTCTAATTTTGCCTTTTAACACGGTGTGAAGCCCAGGGAGACTTGTTAGATGTTGATATAATGATATTGGTAAAATATTGGTGTTTGGAAATGATTGTCAGATAACTTTCATTTTCCATGCACAAGTGCACAGTAAACACACACATTTATCTAATACTTTGGAGACAGCTTTAGTCTTTTAGATATTCACTGGGTAATTGAAAACAAATGTTAGCTTCTCTTTAATAGTGCTCCACACTAGTCACAGTGCAGTGTGACCGAGTTCTCATTTTAGTATTCTTCAGAGACATTTGAAGTATGCAGCCTCTTAAATCTGAGCTGACTTGGAGCTCTCTGTAAAATGCATTATTGCAGCTGTTGGAGGAGTCTGTCGTGTTTGCTCCTCCAGGTAATGCCTGACCTGTTTGAATTGCCCTCCTTGCAGCCGACCAACTTTCTGGGCTGAAATTTGGTAAAAACTTCAGCACAGGTTCTCATGTGGCACCTCACAGCTTCTCCACGTGGCCACAGGGTCTGGTTGCCCCAGCTGGCCCCCATGGCTTTTCACAGGTAGCCAAAGACAGCAGCGCCTTCTGCTTCCCCTCGCACATTGAATTTGGGCTGGGGACRCTGAGGAGGAGCGTGCCACGTGTGGGATGGATCTTGTCTGACAGTTAGTCATCCTGAAGGGTGTTTGGTTCTCTGCTCAGTCGCTGCAGGGAGTGGGCTGCTTCAGAGGCAATTTGTCCTGCTCTGACCCCCGTGTCTGCACAGGGGAGCAGGATCCCTGCGCTGGGTGGGGAGGGGCAGCCTGGCCTTGGTCTGGACAGGGATTTCCACCCCAGGAGTGCCCTCACCCAGCCCTGGAGCACAGGAACATCCTCCTCCCCTGCCATGTCAGCACGGGGATTTTCTCAGGTGGGAAGGGACCCTCAAGCTCTGCTGAGCGGCCACCACAATCCTGTCCAAAGCACAACAGGCTTGCTCTTGGCAGAATAAACCACTGCTGAAGAATGGAACTAATGAAGAGATTTGAAGTGCATTTATCCTTTGAAAAGTGAGTCTAAATATAGTGCTGTGGAGTTCAATATCTCTCTTCAAGACATTTAGATCAAATGTACCTATTCTGAGACTTCTACATTTTTTCCTTTTTTTTTTTTTTTCCTGTCTATAAACCCAATGGCCTACCCTGGGAATTTAAATTCCAGTTGAGGTCCTTTGGACTCATGAATCACTTCCAGTCACAAAGGCACTGTAGTGCACTTGGGACGTGGTAATTATGTTTGTGTTCAGCAGGGCAAAGTAGAGCCCAGCTCACCTCCCTCCTATTGTAGCAGCTTTTGGTGCTGTCCTGGGAATAGTAGTAATAGTAGTAGTAGTAATAATAAGAATAATAAAAGGGCTGCCACGAAAGCCAGGGAATCTGACTCAATGCACACAGGCAAGAGAGGCTGGGGAAGCAGCAGCCCTTCCCAAGTGCTCCCCTGCCAAGTCTTTACAGCCCTCAGCTTTTTTTTGGATGAGCTGGGGMCATGATCAAGCAGTGGCTTCTTTTGTGAGACAGCTATATCCAGAAAGGCCATTCTCATACACTGAATAAAAATGGAAATTCGTCCCCAAACATTCACATTCATTTGTAAAACAGTTAAGAAATGAAAACTGTCAACACCTGAGACTGAGAGCCCATCTGGCCCCCTGAAAGAGCTCAATTTTCCCTTTGCTGATCTGGGCCAGGTATATAAATGTGGTYGACAAAACAGCAGCAGAGGTGCCTGGGCTCATTTCTGTTTGCATCCATCCACTAGAGACTTCTTTTTTAAGGATTTGCTAGGCTCCTGAATTGTCATCTTATCATAAAAAGGGAAATAAATCCTCCTGTTTTCCCTGTGCTGCCATTCTCCCCAGATCTGTGCCAGAACTGGGAAGTTCTCTGCCTGTCGTGGTGAAGTTTGGAAATCAACTTAACCCGTGCCTTGCCATGCACCCTTCTGAAATGAAGTGCTGAAGATTTGTTCTCTTTGTTCATTAAATAAAACTAGCAGAGAGAAGATCACATTCAAATGCATTGTTTTCCAAGAGTGACATATGCTGTTGACTCACACAAATATGTCTCCTCTGGAGAGTCCCTCGTATGAGAAATCTCAGCATTCATCTTCAGTCCTTAATGAGAATTTTTCTTCTAGCAGAGCTATTAAAGACTCCGATCTTAATTCTCAAAAAACCACAAAAGATGTCAAATTATACAAATCCAATATTTGATATGTTAATAACCAAAGAGGCTGCAAGAGGGGGAGTGAAAATATGACCTGAGGAGAGGCATTGCCTTCCTGGTGGTGTGCTTCCCCTGGCTGCTGTTTATTGCCACCGTGTTACCTTGGTAGCAGCTTCTGATGCATCCCTGGATAATAAGATGCACACACTAATATGACAAATGTGTGATGTATCAGAGCATGTACAGCGCATGCAGGTGAAATTAGGTGTATTTCTTTTTTTCCTTTTTCCCTCTGGTATTCTCGAGGCTGTRAACTCCTCAGGAGTAATTTGCTGACTCGTGTTGTCACAAGGGTGGTGTTTCTGTAGCACTGCCAGGATTTACCTTTGAGGGCTGTGTTCTGCTTCAGGGTGCAGCAGTTGTGGTGTAGGAGCAGAAATGGCRTTTTCCCTTTTATTTCACTGGACAACTAGCAGGTGTTGTGGCACGTGGAAATTGTGTTTTTCTTCCTCTGTGTCAGGGAAAAAACCTCTCTGAGGTGATACGTGCTCAAGTCTTTGCTATGCAGGGTGTGTAAGGAATGGATGACTTGGAAATCCCAAGTTTTGGAGTTTTTTGGATAGTCTTTTGAAAGATGCTCTCAATTGCCACATCACATGGTTTTCATACTTTGTTTCAGCAAAAAATCCACAAGTGTTTTCTCACATCAATGTGTGGAGCCAGGCCCTGAATGGAGGGATGGGGGCTTGATCAGCTGGATTTATCTTGGTGGGTATKGGGACTAAACAAAGCTGAAAGGTTCAAATCCTGACCCAAACCAATTTTTCTTCCTGCTGAGATAGTTCCCCTCTCCTAGCAGAGGCAATTCCACGTCAGCTGGGCAAGTCAGAGCTGTCTGAGGCGCTGCTGCCAGGCCTGTTCCCCATGGGGCTGGTCCAGTGCCACAGTGATGCTTTTGCAGGTCCCAGTCGTATTCCTAGGGCTGTACTCAGTTCAACAGCACAGCAATGGCAAAGGGCAGCACAAAAACAACAACCCATTTCTAGTATGGATGCAATTTCAGTTGGGTACTTATTTGTGCTCAGCAATGACAACCTGCCTCCCCACTCCTCTGTGCCCACCATGAGCCATTCCCTCCTGGCAGRAGGTGCTTCCTGGATGTATTTTATATATCCTGGGTTATTTTGTGATGTCACTCACAGGGACAGTGTTAAATAATGGAGGTGGTGCTTTTCCCACAGGCAGGATTTTCCATTCTCCAGCCTGATTTAGATTCCTCAGCTTGCACATGTCTCTGCTCTGCCACCTGTATGTTTCTCATGTTGCCCAACTTATTCCCAGTGAGCAGGAGTTTGAGTGAAGGAAAAATGCAGAATTGTGTCTCTCCAGTGCAAATGAGCATTGGGTAGAGATTGCCTTCAGGGATTGGTTAGGGATTAGTGGCTGTATTGGGAGCTTTAAGAATTAGCTTCCTTTAAAAAAAAGTATATAAAAAATTTGGATTTTCTGCTGGAAAATTGTATGGGAAGCAGAGAAAATAATACATCTGCCAGGCTCTGCTCAGGGAAGTCTTCTCTCCCTGCACTCAAATATGGCAAAGTTTAGCTGCTGGCATTTCTCAGAATGAGCGCTGGATCTTCAAAAGCTCTGTAGSTCTGGGAGTCAGCTCAGTCCTGCAGGATGCTGCTGTTCCTTGCTTTGCTGCCAGAGGATCCTTGCAGTGTCTTCATGGATGCTCAAACGCTCGGTGTCTCCAACCAGAATGTTTCAGGCTGATGTTTTTTGCTGCCGTTGTGGGAAGGGAGAGGCTGCTTGGAGCCSAGGGGGGAGGCAGAGGTGCCCAGATTTTGGCTTTTAGGGCTGTTACTCCCTGTGGGGGCCTGAGGAACTGTGTTCTGCTGGATATTTAGGTGGAACCCAGCTGTTTTCTGTGGGTGGCAATGGATGGGAAATCTTTGGGYATTTGATTTCAAGATGCTTTAGTTTGCTGCTCTTGTGGAGTTATGAAATACTGTAGAAATGCTGACAAATTAATGACTTGGAAAACAAGCTCTCATAATGAAAATGTCAGAGTTTGGAGACCTGCTTGGTGGCTTGGGAGAGTGTTGTGGTTTTTTCCATTGATTATGAAGGTGCTGGAATTTTGAGCTTTCCCCTGCAGTATTTTATGGCATTTTATATACTTGGCATAACAAATCAGGTCAGTGCCTTTACTATCTGCTTGTGCAACGTCTAACTCCTTGGAACTGGAGGGCAACATTTAAAATTTGCACAGAAATTGGAATTTAGCTGTGAGGATTTGAGACACTTATTTTGCTTGGATTATGCTTCTGTTTATCAGCATCGGAAGGTATTTGAGAGACCTAAAAATTGAATTCTAGGTTTTGCATTAAAGAAAAAAAATCTGTTAGAATGAGTTTCTCTTTGGAGAAGTTGGATACTGAGTATAGATCTGACTCTCCTGTGCCTGCAGAAAGAGGATAAAGGATAAACCAAGCTTATTCTTAAAAAGCTCATAATAAAAAAAAGAAATAAGAGTTTAAAAAAGTCTATTGGACTGCTTTGAATCAACAACACTGAACTGAGAGCTTCAGAAACTTTTTAGAACCGGTTGTTCTTGTTTCTTTTTATCTCTGTAAAAACTGATACTTAAAAAAAGGAAAAAGTAGCCACTAATGAAAACACTGAGTCAACTGTTAACTAAAATTTTCAATTAAACCATTTAGAGAGGAGCCTCTTGGAGCTGGCTTGAATAAGGATATTATTATTACATTGCTTTATAGCAATACCAATTTTTAACCACAGAATCTATTTTTTAGGCATTAAATACTGGGGAGAGCAAAGAAAGTGAAGATTCTGAATTACATAAAGCTGATAAAAAAGCATTTATGGTACGATCTTTCTCTGCTGGTGAGAGAGTAAATGCTAATTTACTCTTGCTGTCCAAACTGAGCTGGAGTAACAGGCACACCTGTGGTGAGTGTTATGACCTTTGTGTTGTGCTGCTGTGCTCCCTCCCAGAGCTGGTAGCGTTTTGTGGCTCAGCAAAGTACTTTCCATTTACATAAAGACTTTTCAAGTCCTCTCTTGAATGTGTGATTCACTTTGGAGATGTGCAGTTGTCTAGCAGAGCAATGGCTGTTGCACTTAGTAATGTATTTTGAGATCTTAGAGACTGGAAGATGCTATCAAACTCTATGATGTCTGTTACTTTAATTTTATGTTCTGCTCTATACAGTCCTGGAGCCTAATATATCTTCTATTCTGCTAGAGGGAACTGGCTTCTTTTTAAGCTTTTGCAGGCTGTTTCTGTTGTGCAGCGGAATTCAAATTAGGAATTACTCTGTTCTATTTGGAAGAGAGAGAATCTTGTGTTAGGATGGAAAGCTGGGCAGGGCTCAGTGGCAGTAAAAATGTGAGGGAACCGTGTCCATGACAGTCAGACACCTGCTGTAAGGTCCTGTGCATAGCTGGGAGTCTCATTCTGGCTCTTAGAGAGGGCAGGACCCCTTCAGATAATTTGGTTAGGGGTTTTTGTAAGATCCTGTGCAGAGAGTGCAGGGCCCCTTCAGATAATTTGGTGTTCCTTCTAAACCAAAAGTTTTCTCTTCAGTCCTCCTTCTCCACCATTCCTGGGGAGCAAAGTGGTTCAAGCCTTGGCYTGGCTTCGCACTGAAGAATAAGGGGTGGTTCTGTGCTCAGAGCCCTGTGCTGATGCCAGCCTTGGGGCTGATGGATTCGTGCCTGAGCACTGTGCATTGATGAATATTGATCTCAGAAAAATGATGAGGGACCCGGGCTTGAGTGGTCTSTGTGTGTGGGATCAGCTGCAGTCTTATCTCAGTTTAACTGATTATTGGAGCTTTGTCTGGCTTGCAAGGCAGAACAGACTCTTATTAGGTTTGGTCTTTACTGGCAGTGCAGTTACCTGMGGGCAGAACTGCAGTGTTACAGCCTCTGGATGTTTACTGGCTTCTCCCTTCCCTCCTGAATGCTGCTCAAGGTGACTGTCAAACCCACAGGCTTTCCTAATGAAATGTAGAAACTGTAAATCTGTCTTTTTTATTTTTTTCCCCCTCTCTGTTCTTTTTATCTCCGAGTAATTATTCCCCCTTAGGATTGGCTGCATAATATTAAAGAATCTTTTCTTGTTGTGCAATTAGTTTCAAAAAGGCACATTCATCCTGGGCATCAGTCTTGTGCTGGGGAGGCCAGCAAAGACCTTGGCACCTCTGCTGGGGGAGCTCTTTTTGGAGCCTTGGTGGTGAGGATGTGCCATGTGCCTGGTCTGCCTCCCACCAGAAAAAAAAMCCCACAAAATAAATTTCTGAAAATTTGTGCCTGGCTCTCACAGGTGATTTTTAACCCCCYATCTGCCC
This sequence comes from Cardinalis cardinalis, assembly GCA_014549065.1. NCBI lineage: Eukaryota > Metazoa > Chordata > Aves > Passeriformes > Cardinalidae > Cardinalis > Cardinalis cardinalis. Next base: position 2,469,427 of record JACDOX010000081.1, read on the forward strand.
TGGGAAGTGTGGATGTGCTCACATAGAATGAAGCAGCAGCACTGAAAAAACTAAGCTCCAATAAGATATTTAAGCACATAAACCCTGTTATGATCCTTAGCAAGCCTGTCTYGGTGAAGCCAAACTTGTGATATTTGACCAGAGTTGGGCATGAGTCTGTTGAAATCTTGGGTGTTCAGCCCCAAAGGCAGTACCTCAGTGCAATCACTGGGTGTGCAGCAGGGCGGGTGCTGGGTGTGAGGTTTGCTGTCCACTTGCTCCTTAAAAAYTGGAATTTGTGCTCTGTGGAATTTGTACAAACCTTTCTGGGCCTCTGAATTATCTGGATTTAGTCTGGATGGACTGAAGACAGGAACAGCTGAGTGAATTTAGCTGGATCAAATTTTCAAGGAGACTGACAGCAAGAGGGATGTGCTTGAGTAAGGAAATCAGAGCTGCTCTACCATCTTTAATAGATTCAGAATGCTTGCAAGCTCTGGAATTTTTGCTTTTGTTGAATATATCCTACCTGTTATACAGCAATCTAACCTTGTTTTAACAAATGCTGCAGAACTCTGCTGTACCTCCACAGGAACAAAAAACTGGGAGAAACCATTCGTTTTTGCTCTCAGCAAGCCTGCAGACTGACTGAGTTGCTGGGAGTCTTCTTTTCCAAAGTTGCAGCAGTGATAGGTAGAAAAGTTCTTTTCAACTCTTCCTGTGTTCCATCCAGAAAAGCAAAGCTACTAATGTTGCTTTTTAAAGAGTTTTTACACTGATGTTCAGCACTGACCTGAAGTTTGGACTGTCAGCCATGGGAAAGAATATTTATTTAATAAGGCACCACCATCATGAAATCCCCCTGGACTTAAGGAAAAGATGTGCAGAATAGAAATTAAATGCAGCAGAGGTAAACAGAAGTTTAACGAGATTCTATAGGAATTCCTGTACAAACCTAAGGAGTTTAATAGAAAATGAGAGGTTATTTTTAATCATCCTCTGGAACTCTACAGCACGTTTTTAATTAAATTAGGTAGGATGGATAGGAAAAAACCTAAGGAAAGATGACTAATTTCCTATTAACCTTTATTCAACTTTTTCATGAAATGAATTAAGTTAATGACTCATTTCTCTGTGTGTTGTCTTGGTGAAAGCTCATGTTTACAAAGTTTAAACTGTCTCCAATATTTCCGGTCAGTCCTGTCCTTCCACCCCTCATTTGGTGTTACCCTGTCCCAACGTGGTCACTCAATAGGAAGATGAATCTATTAAAACACCAGGCTGCAGGATACTAAGCCATGCTCAACCTTTGATTTATTGTGGAACCATGAGGGTTTTTAGTTTTTTTTTCTTTATTCTGATTTGTGTGATTCTCTTAGGGAAGAGGACATTCCTGAATTCCAAGCTCATGCTGACTGGTTTGAAATGGGTATCTAAAAGAACAACCTTAGTTCTGGCCATCAGCAACTCAAGAGTGGAGCCATATGGACCCTGTGGCTTTTTTTCTTCTTTTTTTACCTTTTGTGGCCTTGTTGGATTTGATTTGCTGTGCTGCTTTAGTAACTGTAAAACGCAGTAATTAAGGAAGACCTGAGAATGTCATCAACCTTTTGGACACTGATAATTTTTTGCTAGGCTGGGTAATGATTGCACTCACATGGGCCATTGGTCTCTTAAATGAAATTTCATCCTATGCTTCGAAAAAATGCTTTGAYGTTTCCTTTAGTATGAGAGAAACCAAGCCCACCGATACCCATTGAAAACAGCTTTATTAATTAATCCCACGTGGCTCATCAATGTTGCTGGTGTCTCCATTAGTTACATGCAGAAATAAAGACAAATGGCTCTTGTTAATAGCCCCAGGAATGCATAAATCTTGCTTGTTTATGGAAGAAGGCAACACAAGGAGACATTATGTTACAAGGCTTTCTCGATTTATGGCCTCGCTGCCTATGCTGGCACAGATTTAGGTCAGAAATGTGGGGATGGGTGCAGTGTCCTGGTTTTWTTTGCATTACCCAGAGATATTTCCATTTCCCACTGCAGCTTGGGGGTGGGAAATGCCTCTGCCATGGGGTGGGGGCTGGAGGAGGCAGCTGGGTCTCTCTGCTGGTTGTCCTCATGGTGAGGAGGGTTTGGAGCCTCCATCCTCACAGGACTGGGRACTCCTGTGCTGGCTTCCCCTTGGCTGTGGGTCTCAGCTTTGATGCCCTGTAAAACATCAGGCTGTTTCCACAGCAAAGCAGTTTTGGCAGAAAGGCATCTCATCCTCTGGGCTTCCTACTTCTTCCTCATGGCCTTCCCTGCACCCWGCCCCTACCGAGCGCAGTTCATTTAACCTCACACGGGTTGTGTCTCGCGCCRCTGCGGAGGTGGCAGCAGGGAGGATCTTTGGAGGTTTCCAGGCTCCTGCTTGGAGCAGGACAGTTGCCCACACGAGCAGTGGTTTTGCTGAACTGAGTGGGAAAGCCTCCTCMCCTGGGATTGGGATTCATCCCTTCCCTGGGGCCTGTTCCTGCTCTCTGAGGGAAAACCTGCCTGACCCCTAGATTAAGTCTCCCAAACTGTAACTTGGGCTGTCGCTGCAGTTTTCCTGACAGATCCCCTTTTGGTATCCCTCCATCTGTTATTTATTGCACTCAAATTGAGCTGATTCTGCTCTCTCTGGTCCTTGCTGCCCTGTTACCACCTTCCCTCCTCCCTGCTGAGGCTCCCCAGTCCAACAGTGCCAACAGTACATAATTTCCTGAAAATATCTTGGGTTTTCAGCTGTCTCAGCTCACACCTCTCTCTGCCCTTCCATTTTAGTCCTGCTCATATTTTATTGCTTGTCTTAGGAGAGCAGTGGTCCCTCTCTGGGGAGGAGCAGCCTGRGGGTGCTCACGAGGGCTGTGTTCATCCTCCTTCCAGAAGGATGGATTTTTCTGAAAGGGTGCAGAYGGGTACTTCGGAAAACCCGTTTGATTGTCTGTCTAAGAAAATTTTGGTTTAATTTTTCTCCATGACTGAGCATTTCCTTATGGAGTCAGACCTCCTGGAAATCCATCATGCACTGGGAGGGGACTGTGGCTGCTCAAGTCATTGATCTTTCCCCAAACAGTGCAGGAAGGAATTTCCTCTAAATTTTAAAGTAGAGGAACAAGCACTTTGTGTGGCTTGTTTTAGCAGTTGATGTAATTAATTCTGCTCTTTTAGCTGGGGTTTGCTATTTTTATCAGCCCTGGACTTGCACACTGCTGTAGTAACAGCTCTGGGGCAGACCTCCTGTTCCTCCCAGTCCCGAGTGTGAGGTACAGCTCTAATTATATTTACAGTTAATTCACAGTTCAGCGAGCGGAGCTTGGGGCCAGTTTCACAAGTGCTTCACTCTGTTATCAAACTGCTAATAAATGTGGGGAGCGTTGTGGGAGAGCACAGGCAACAAAATCCTAACAAGAGTGAGAATTTGTGTGTTATAAACCCCATGCTCCAGCAGCTGATGAAAAGCAGAGCCCCACAGAAGGAGCACGCAGGATATCACAGAGCATCAATCACATGAAAAATGATTTACTTGGTGTGTAGGCTTTGCTGGTCCCTTTTGAATGTTTAATGGTTACWGAGGTATTTGGATGGAGGAGAGCAGGAGATACTCTTGTGTTTTAAGTGATTGGACAGCGATCAAGGGAGGTGTGTTAAGTTCTGCACAATGAATTTGTGGCTTTGAATTTCAGCAGGCGCTTCCTCTCTGCGTGTCTCAGTTCTCCAGKCCTGAAGCAGGGTCATGTTTGCAAGGTTAGGCTGCCATCCTCAGTCCTGCCTGGCTGTCCCCAGACCAGCCCGAGGTGACTCCTGCAGCTGATGGCTCCTGTGCCTTCTCTGTGCCCAGGGCACTCCAGCTGGCAGGGCCACCAGGGCCTGCTGCCTTCCCACGCCACACAGGCTCCACGTGGGCAGTGCTGGCACTAGCTGGGCTGGGCAGCAGGGCCAGGGGATGCCACCAGTCCTCCCTCAAAGTTGTTTTGTTGAAGGATGTTTAGCCAGCTCCACAGTGGGAACTTGCCTGCCCAGGAAAGCCCTGTGCTCTCTTTGCCCCTGTGCCAGTTCCATCCCTGATTTGCTGTCCCATGGGTTTCCCTGGGGTGAGACAGGGGCTCTGGGAGGGGAACATCTCATCATTTCTCTCTTCTTTCCTGTMGTTGCATCTGGGCATGGCAGCTCCCCACTTGGAACCCGATTTTGTGCAACCGTTTTCAAAGCAAACTAAAAGCAAGGAATAATGTGGTCAAATACTGGAATCATCTGCCCAGGGAGGTGGTGGAATCACCAYCCCTCAACGTGTTTAAGGGAAAACTGGATGTGGCACTTGGTGCCATGATCTAGTTGAAGTGTTAAAACATGGGTTGGACTCGATGATCTCAAAGGTCCCTTCCAACCTAGAAATTCTGTGATTCTGTGATTCTGGGATTCTGTAACGGGAGAAGAGGAGGTTTGGATGGTGGAAAACTACTGTGCACTGTGTCTTCCTTATCAACTTAGCCAGCTCTTATTCCCATCTCTGAGGACTGAGGTTTCTTCCTTCTTGTGCCTCCCCAAAGCTCTTGGTACATTYTTCCATTAGGTTTTCTATTTTCCAGGCTCAGCAGTTGGAGCAGATGGGATTTCAGACCAAGCAATGCCAGGGYTGGCCTGAGGAGCTCCCTCAGGGGGTGCCTTTATTCGGAGTCCCTGCAGTCGAGGCTGGGGTTAACTGTGACATTTCACAGCAAACACCACAGCTGAGGTCACCAAAGAGGTTCATTTTGGTGKGGAAATATTTCCAGGCTAATGGAGAGCCCTGTGCTCCAGTAAGGAAGAAGGAGGTTGTGGTACAGCCTGGCCTTCGGAAAAATCATGAATTATTGATTTGTCTGACTGGGATAGTTGATATAGAACATGGCACTGTTTTGCCTTGCTTTCCTCCCAAGGATAGGCTGGGTATTGATTGGAATCATGTGTGTTTTCAAATGTCTTAGCCAGGCTGTAGGTGTTGAAGAGTTTTTCAGCAAGTACAACAAAATGTCAAAGTTATTTTGTGCATTAAGTCCTCTCCCTCAACTAAAAATTCCCTCCTGCCTTGACACTGCGGTGTAGATGTCGATGTTTATATTTAACTTCATTTTTAGACTACTGGACCAGATCAAAGGGAGAAATTGGACATAGGTAGTGGGCAAAAGCTGCCCATTAAGAGATATGGAAGTCGTGCAGCTTTTCTGCAGCAGAGCTATACAGGAGGCTAAAGCCCTGTGGTAACTTATTTTCCCCCAAATCCACTCCTGGCTGCTTAGAGTGAGCATGTAATTTGGGTCAAATTGTGCAATAAGTGAAGAAGAGCCCCCTCTGTCCCTGATTTTTGCCTTCTCAGTTGAGTTTCATTTTTCTCCCAAGGCTGTTTGGCATTTCCTGGGAAGCTGAGGGTGATGTGTCCACGTGCAGCAGGTCTGTGTGTCCTGTGGTGATGGGGTGGGGYTATCCACTATGCAGAACTGAACACCAGGCAGTTTTCCTGCATTTTGGGSTTATTTTTGTCTCTCACCAATATACCAGCTGGCTTTGCTTGATAAAATAGCAAGATCTAGTGGCAGGGAGGCACTGAATTCACCTTATACAAAATTGCTGCTCTGTGTTTATATTTCCATGCTGGTTGCCAGCCATGGGTTCCCTACCAGGTTTTATCCAATCATTATCTCTTGCACTTATTTGGGGTTTGGACTGGGAGCAGGGTCCCAATGCCTTTGCCCTGCAGGTGCTGACAGAAGCAGGGAGGCTGCCCCAGGTGCTCTGCTGTCCCATTTCTGGAAGCCCTGGCTGGTGGAGGTGTCCACCTGTGAGTCAGGGCAGGGAGCAGAGGGCAGAGCTGGAGCTGGAGCAGCTGCTGCTGGAGTTCTGGGGCTGCAGGCAGCTGGTGGGGCTGGTCACCATGTGTTATTTCCCCATGGACCAGCTCTGAGCAGCTGTCAGAAGAAGGAGTGACCTTTTTTCCTCTCTTTGCCTTTTTTTCTTTTTTTTAATAATTTTTTTTAAAATTTTCTCCCCTAACCTGCTCTAGAAGCAGATCTCTGTAAGTCTCCAAAACGGTGGGGCTGCTATCAAGTGTATCACTAACTATAATTAGCTGTTACAGCAGGAATTATATTGGGAAGGCAAGTCCTGAGCCACTGAGTCCTCACTATTATTTAAACTCTTTAGGTGCTTATGTTGCTCTTGAGAGTCAGACTTGAGCTCTTAAATCACTTTGAATCCTTTTGGACAAAACAGTTATTGGAGCTGAGGGCTTTTTTACAAGCCCTTGTGTACGTGAGGTTTCCCTGCCATGCACAGAGGTATTTGTAGAGCTGYAGCTGATATGTTTTAGTGGAAGAGACATGGCAGTGATTAATAACTTGGTCAGCCCTTGCTGGCCCTTCCACTTCTAAGGCAGCAGAGAATGGAGAATGCTGTGCAGAGAAAMACATTTCCTCTGGGATGCTGGGCTGGGAGTACCTGGTGAGGCTGGACAGAGCACCATGTGAATGGTGTAACGATGCTGCTGAACTGAGGGGTTTGTGCAACTGCAAATAAAAATGGTGCAGGGCCATGGAAGCCTTGTAAAACCTGAGGCTGGGAGTTCTTCCCTGGCTTCAGAGGCTTAAGCACACAGCAGAGCTCTTCAAAAAGTTCAAGTCCCTAATTGTGGAGCACCAGGACTGTCCTCATGTTGTTCCAGGTCACA
>JACDOX010000081.1:2476706-2514706 GCA_014549065.1 Cardinalis cardinalis
GGGGCTCCCTGGCATGGGCAGAACTCAGCAGCCTCAGCTGCAGGAGCCGCTGGCCCCAGCCCTGCCCCTGTGAAACCACAGGGGAGGAGAGTTCTGCATCACAACTCCAGAGAACACGGATAATATCAGGGATTGTGGCCTCTATCAGTGGGTAGCAATTAAGGGGTGTCAAGATCATTAATGCATAATTAATCTTAATCTTTCTGCTGCTGTATGTACTTAACAAACTAATACAGAAGCAGGGACCCGTGGCCTCGCTTTGACGCCTCAGATAATAGAGGCCAGCAATAAACCTGTTCACTGCATACTTCTGCTTTTCCCTGCAAGTAAATTCTGAGCTCAAACAATCAAATATTACCTTAAAAATGGTTCCCATTAGGAATCCCGCCGAGACTGATGAGACCACAAAAGGAAATGCAGCGTTGTCTTTTGGGCTCTGGCCTGCAATAGTTTTCCTTTGAGCTGCTGATTGAAATGCAAGGTAGATCTTTGAAAGGAAATACAGAACTTTTAATTTCTTGCTCATGTTTGTGAGCATTCCTGAGTTAGCAAATCACCAGGAAACTGGCTAAAAAGAACTGATTTCTTAGCAAATGAATTGTTAATTATTGAGCTCCTGTAAATTCCTGTAATTTTAAAATCGTGTTGGCAACGGATCAAAAGAACATGTGGTGCCACAGCGTTAGAGTATTTTTATTTATATCTGATTCACAATTGTCTCCATGGCAATGTGAGAGATGAAGGCAGAGGAAAGAAATGAGTTATCACATTATTAAATGACCCAGTGGAAAAAAAATTAAGACATGTTAAGGATTAATTTTACATTATAGAGTTGCCTAGCAAGCCATTATCATTATAGTTAAGGATTTGTTAGCGTTTCTATTATAAACGTGTTTTTGAAGTGTTTATTACTGTTTCAATTTGCATCAGGTTGCAACTTTGCATACAGGTTCTCTGAAAAAGGAAATCTAATTTTAAAATGCACCAAGTAGAGCAGTTTATTAATTTTAGAACATTTCAGTGCTCTGTGTCTCGTAGAGAGAGATTTCTCCACTCTAATAACTAAGTAATGGGTTTTCTTCCTTCAAAAAAGAAACCCCAGCCCCTCAATTGGAGAAGCAGCCTTTATTAGGTTTTTTTAGTGGAACTTGGGGCAAATCACTGTATGGCTTTTGTAGAGGTGAACACAGCCCAGCTCTTTGCAAATTGAGCTTTTTCTGCTCTGCTTTTGTCAGAAGTATTGTCAGTAGATGYATGACTCAAATTGAACAAAGAACTGGTGAAAGTCTCTTGGAGGACAGAGGCTTTGTTTGTTTTGTGTGGGTTGGGGTTTTTTGCCCCTTGGCAGAGGGGGGGAAATGCCTTTCATTCGAGCACACAGCTTATGCAAAAATCCCCTGCTCCCGGTGGATTATTGCATAATGCACGATAGCATTTTCAAGCTTGGCTAACTGTGATTAGGAAGCTAAATGGAGGGAAAAAAGCAACAATTTCTGTTCTAAAGCCAAAGCTTATTKGTGTCTTTCACCAGCCAGGGCGCTGGTTCCCTGGCAGGGAAAGGCCAGAGGTGCCAGCATCTCTCAGCCAGGGACAGCTCCCCATCCCCTGGGATTTGGGGTATTTTCGGGGGTTTGGGAGCTTTGAGTGCCCCAGAGATGCAGCTGCAGCGTGGCAGTGCTGAGGGACGGTGTGTGTGAGAGGTGGGAGCTGCCTGGAGGACAGAGAATGATGGAAGTGCTACTGGGGTTTAAAAGAGAGGGAACAGATGAGGGAAGGCTTTATGGAACAGCCCATTTATCTTGAATTCCCAGAAAAACCTGTGAGGCTCTGCAGGGCTGGCTTCTGTCCATCTCTGTTCAATATTTTCATTATCAATCTGGGTAATGGAATGGAGAGTAGGTTTGTTAAACTGACAGGTGATGTGGAGTCAGGAGAGACTGCAGATGCTTGGGGAGGAAGAACCAGAGTGCTTTCCTGAAATACTCCATTTCCATCTGGGCAGATTGGAATGGTGATSTGGAGCAAGGGCTGGAAGGGCCAAGGGACAGCTCGGGGCAGGGAGTGCAGCAGAGCAGTGAGCAGCACCTCAGGCAGAGGAGCCGGGGTTCAGGGGCTCTCACAGCACAGACATCCGCACAAATCCATGGCATGACAAAAATCCATTCGCAGGGCTGGCACTGGGGAGGCTCAGCAGGATGTGGGACAGTGTGGGAGATCACGGACACCCTGTCTGGGAGGGAGAGAGCGCCTCCCATCAGACCTGACCCCTGACAGTGCAGGGAGGCTGGCTGGCTGGGGGGACAGGACACTGGGAGGAGTGCTGTGCTCCAAGGGGAGGCACTGCATATTCTGGGAACACAGGGCCACTAAACCTTGGCTGGTAATTCCTCCAGCAGCTCTGCTGTCTGCCTGAGGTCTTTATGCAGGGAAAGAATCAGTAATGCACTTTTTTTTGTGGCTCACCCATTTTTTTAAAGTTACTCTTCTGAGCACTGGCCTAACTTGACTCTTCTTAGCTTTCATTCTACTTTAATTTTAAAAGAAGTTATTAACAGGGCCGCAGCACTGAGCAGGATGGAGCTAGCTGAATTCCCTCTATGAAATGCTACTTTACTTGATTAAGTCCAATGACATCTTTGCATTCAGCTAACTAGCTCTCTGCAGGTGATAGAATAACTAATCAGAGTAAAAACATCAGATGAAATGAAATATAGACTGTAAACACCATTCTAATTAGTAGCTTTATGGGACTCTGTCAGTGAATGATCATGGAAGAGATTTCTTGTTTTCCATCTTGAGAATATTTGGGTATTAGTCATGGCTGAATGCCTGTTTGTGTCTTCCTAGCTGGGATTTAGGGTATTTTAATCCTGGTTCCCTGTGCAGGCCCTGCCTGTTAGGAAGTGCCAAGAGCTGTCCTTGGCCTCTCACTGACCTCTGGCTTTGTGACAATCAAATGAAGCTGATGGAGGTGGCCTGGGTCTGGTGGCCCCAGCCTCTCCCCACAGTGGCCCCAGCTTCTGGGCAGTGCAGCAGTTTCATGGGTTTTATTTTGGGCACAGTTGATTGTTCYCCTCTCTTTGGAGGCAGCTCAGCCATGCTTCACTTTTGGAGCCAGCAGCCTTTGTCTTGGAAGTTCATCAAAGGTAATTGTCAGTAATTAACTTTCCAGCCTGGAAAACCAGCATTTCTTGACTGCAGAATTTCTGCCTGTTATGCAAGCAGAACCATTTTTATACAAAAGCCCCAAACACTTCACATCTCTGTCTGTATATATAGGCAGGAACAGGCGGCTGTGGCTGCAGCCTGCGTTTCAGAGCTAATGGCTCCTGAGCTGGGAGGGGGATGCACCTCTGAGCACCAAAGGGCCGTGGCAGGCTTGGCAAGCACCCTGAGGGGGTCTGAACAGCATCCCCTGGGCTGGGGCCCAGAAATTCCCTTGGCTGGCTGGGGCAGTGGCACGGGGGCATTCCCAGAGCTGGGGTGTGCTGGGAGGGGAGCTGGGGTGGCTGACTGCTGGAGAGGTGGAAGAGCAGGGGGTTGGTTTTTTTAAAGCCTTTCAGAAAGATGGAGAGGAGGMATGATTTCCATGACAACAATTCAGTTAGGGAGAGAAATGATGGCTCTTGGAGAGGGAATCTGAAGGGAAAGGTGTCACTGCTGTGAACCTGGAGGGGGCTTAGGGGAGAGCAGGAGGCAGAGCACAATCAAAACATTAAAACACAAAAGCATGATTATTGCTTGAGAAACAGCACTTTCCAAAGGAAATAGTGATGTGCAGCAAGGCCTTGGTGAGGAGATGGAGGGCTGGCAGGGAAGGAGGAGGAGGAGGAGGAGGGCAGAGTCCTCCCAGCTGGTTCCTGGCAGTGGGAGGGGAGCAGCTCTGGGAGAGACCACACACCCCCCGAGCCCCTGGCCTGCACTCCACTGCTGCTTTTGTCAGATGTGCAAGGGAAAACATCTTCTCTGCCTCAGGGGACACGGCTGGAGTCCATCTCTGAGGGTCCAGGCAGAACAYGCCTGTGGTCTCTGGTGTTTTTGGGCTTTCTCCTCTTGCCCTGAAATCCTGTAGTTGTGCGTGTGCCCTGCAGGTCCCAGCAGTCTGGTGTCCCTGCCTGCTGCCACAAAGTCAGTTTCTAAGTGTTTTCTTTTGTCACTCTTCATTAGCTGAGTTTCTTCCTATATCCTTGTGGCCAGCTGCCTTTAATGCTGACTAGAAATGGCCTATCATCTCAAAATTGCTTGGACCTTGATTATGATTATTCTTCTTTTCAGACACTATAATTTTGGGTGATACGTAGACTGGAAACCCTGGTTCTGGCACTGACACTGTCAATTTAGAGAAGTTTGCTTTGCCTTAAGAATCTCATCCCAAGACAATGCTGATTAACCAAAAAAACCCCACAAACAACTCAGAAGCAAAATGTGAATAATATCTAAACTAAACTTTGCAAAAACGACATTCATTGAGCTATTTGAATTCTATGCAGCCACAGCAGGCTTGGAAGACACTTGGATACATTTTCCAGCCATAAAGCAAACAGGTTGTCAACTTGAAAGGTACTTGGTTATTGCTGATAAAAGACGTGGCCAGTAAAAGGTAGGAAGATACACTGGGAATAAATAACAGAGTCTATAAACAGTCAGTATTTGTTGTATGTCTTTGTAATGCAGTGTTTTTGCAGACAAGTGCACTGAAATTTCAACTTATCAGATAAAAACAAAACAAAAAAAAAGGTAAATAAATTTTGCTTGGGAGGGGAGAGATAGTGCTGTGCAGAGCAATCACTGTCGTGCAGCAGCACYGTGGGTGTGCGTGGGCACGAAGCACTGCCAGGCTCCCAGGGCTGCTCTGAGTGTCCCACGGGGGACAGCCCTGCCAGCCCAGGGCCCAGGGCAGCAGTGACTGCCTTGGGTTGGTGCTGCTGGGCTGGTGCTGCGCTCAGAGCTCCTTGCCAGGGCTGTGCTGCTGGCCCTGTGGCTGTTGTGCTGTGACCTGGGGCTGGACGGTGCCACTGATGGAGGAGAGAGTCCCCTTTGTGCTTGGGAAGCCCAGGTACCAGCCAGATATCATTCTACTGTTTATATTTAGCACTGCATTCCCCAGGCAGCTCCCCGGGGTCTGTCAGCAGCGTTTAATGCTGATGGCCATTAATTGTTTGGGCTGCCAGGATCCATGGGAGTAGGGACTGCCAGTGAATTGTGGATCAGGAATCCTTCACTGTGGGTTTGGTGGGTGCTGCCAAGGAACGGGTGCAGCCCACGCTGCCCTGGCCATCTCTGCTGCCTCTCCTTTTCCCTGGGGTCCTGGCTTGCAGCAGAGCTGGGAGGCTCCCTTGGAAGGGAAATGCAGGGCTGTGATTTGAGCTGTCGCGCAGTGCAGGCAAAGAGCTGAGCTTGAAGCACCCCAAATCCTGCACCTGGGCTGGGGGGTGCAGGCTTTTCCTTGTTCCAGGCTTTTGCCTTGTCCCAGCTCTGGTGTTGAGCCCTGGTGCTCCCATCCCCAGTGTGGTTGGAGAGGGAACCCCAGTTCTGGAAATTTTTCGATTGCTGACTTATGTAACTGTCAAGTTGTGGGGGTTTTTGGTGTGTGTTTGATTTTTAAATGTCACCTTATGTGAAATAATTATGCTGCCTTAACTGAGGAGCAAACATTGCCCTGTGATAGAGTGAAAGCCCTGGATTGATGTGGGTTTTTCAGTGCAGTGTCTGCATACGATGGTGGCTGCCTTTTATTTGCACTTTGGCATGATCCAGCAGTATCTGAAATGAATGCCAGAAGGAGAAGTCGGTGCATGGCTCCCCTTTTTTATTTTTAACTGATATTTACACATGAGTAGGATTTCACAGGCCCCTCTGTCGCAGCCTTGCACAAAATAATCTGCTCTGTAGTGGTTGTCTGTGGAGGGCTGCACAAGAGCCATGAGAGCACACATCCATTTGGAGGGGCTGGAATGCAGAAAGGGATCTGTGCAGGTTCCTGCATGTGGGACATGAGTGTGTTCCTTGTTTGTAGTCCGGACCTTCTGGGGTAGAACAGAAAGGGAGGAGAGCAGGACCAACTGACTCATGTTGGAAAAGCTCTTCAGTGTTGATGGGAAAAGCAAAATTGTCTGCATGAGGCATTGGGAGTTACTGATGAAGCACTTGGGCCTGACACTGTATCCTGCTTTTCTTCCTTCAACAGATGATCTAGCTTTGGCTTTCTGACCTCTTTGGGTATTAGGATCCATCCATCTCACTGGTTCCTACTCTGTTGCTGTTCTGAGTTTAGTCCCAGGTCAAAAAGTCCCAATAATCCTGGCAAGAGTGGAAGGCAGAAAGGCAGGATGCACTCTCACACTCCCAATGTACAGCTTAGCTGTGTTTTTCCAAGTGGTGGTGTTAAAAAGTGGATATGCTTTAAAAACAAGCACAGTGCTGAAGCCCCAGTTTAATTGCTGGTTACAGATGCTGCTTTTGATCCAAGCTAAACTTCTGAGCCAAGCTGAAGTTCTTACAGACAAGAGTTCGTGAAATTCTAAAGAGGAGGAAATCAGCATTAAAATAGCATTTGTAGAGAATCTTAAGCAAAATGTGCACTTTTCAGTGAAGGCCTTTGCATCATAAATTAGCAACATCTGTCCTCCTATTCTATATGTCATTTCCTCTCCAAATCCCCTCCAGAATCTGCCATTTCTCAGAAGTATTCTTGGATACATTGAACTAAGGTTGAAGATGCTTCATAAAATATGCATAAGCACTTGTCACTTGGATAATGCTTCTTAGTACTTGCCATTCTGCTGTATTTTAACAAATTAACCCTCCAAACATCACTGATGCCCATGGTGAATATGGGCCAGCATCAGGATGAGACCATCCTGGGCTCAGGAAATACTSTTGGAAATGGGTGTTCAGTTGTGAGAAGYGGCTTCTCTTTTTGTTCAATACATWGYGGTGACTGGTRAGATSTGAGAAATTCAGAGTGTGGCTTACAGACAAGCTCTGAGATAGCTGGATTTTCCAGGGGTGCCATAAAGGAGGATAACCCCTTTCCTTCCCCACTGCTGAGGCGCTGCTGCTGTCCCAAAGGGCAGGTGAACTCCCTTGGTTGTTTCAGGTGCAGAATGTGCTTGAGTGTTGCTAGAGAAACAGGGCTGGGAGGGAACATAAAGGATCATCCTGTGCATGTCTCTGTCCCAAGGAGAGCTCAGCTCCACCTGTGGAATTCCTCACAGACAGCCTGTCCTTGTGGTCTCCCTGTGATGAAGACCTTGTGGTGCTCCCAGGCAATCTGTTCCAGTGTTTCACTGTTCAGCAGATAATATTGGAGAATAAAGTCCAATCTTGGAAAGCTTCTAAGTGTGAATGAAAACATGTAAAAATCAATACTGTGCTTTACAAGGAGAAAATAGGTGTGCGATGACACAGGAAAGAGATACCAGGCAGATTTAATGCCTGATCCAGGAGACCTTACTCAAGCAGAAATTTCATTTTATTCCTAAATTCTTTTACTTCTCCTTAAAGCATTTAATGGCCACTTGGTAGTGGCACATCCTGTGCTTTGGGCAGTGCTGAGGCCAGCTTTGGGATGGACTGGCTGACCTCTGGGCTGCTCATTATGAAACCACCAGGCTGGATTTGTGCGGGATGGAAGCTGGCACCATCCTGGGGCTGAGCAGGACAGAGACTGCACATCCTCAGGCCCTGCAGGGATGGGTTTTCTCTGTGTTTCCCTGCACCCTCCGGTGTGCCCAGGCTTTGCTTGCCTCTGTTCTGCAGGTGGAAGCGGTTTGGAGGTGTCCTTCTGCTTCCCTGCTCCTCGGGCCACGCAGGACTGGGCAGACGTGATCAGGAATTACATGGCAGGAGGGAGAAGGCAGCTCTGAGCTGCAGTGGAGAAAACAGGCTTTGCTTTCTGGAAAAYGTGTTGCAACTACTGTAAATCACAGAAAAGAAGGCAGAAAACATGAAGTGTGTAATGAATGCGACACCCGTCGCTGAAAGGTCAGCGGCTTCCTGCACAGGAGTAACGTGCATAAAAAATTAATGAGGCTCTCTAATTAGTTTGTTGTGGTGGAATTTTATTAACGAGACACAATCGATTTCTGGTTTCTGCTAAAAACATAATGAAGTGCAGTGAAAGCTGGTCTTCACAAATTCCTGCTTCTCATTGATAAAGTGACAAGAGCTGCGGGCGCTGTGGGCTGCGCTGAGGGAGGCAGCACAGGCMCAGGCCCAGGGCTGGGAATGGAATTGCTGGGCTGTGCCAGGGCAGGGATTCCACCCCCAGTGCCCCTTCCCACTGCTGCCCCCTCACTGCAGCCCTGTTCTGGGCCCCGGTGCTGTCAGGAACCCAAACTCCTGGGACTCAGCTCCCTGCTCTTGGGGATATCTTTATATTCAAGGTGACGCTTGGCTTATTTGTGTCGCAGGTTTTGCAACGTGTCTTGCTTCAGGAAAATTAACTTGTTTGGGTTTTTGTTGCTAGCTGTATATGCTGGAAACATTTTGATTAAATGCTGAGGAAAGAATAAGATAAGACTGTTGATTAGTTAGAATTGAACTTTTTCCTTTTACTCCTACACTTCGAAAAACCCGATATTTTTTGTTTTTATTGTGGTCTATGTAATTAACTGCATGAATAAACATACAGCATTTCTGAAAACTAATACTCCTCAAAAATCCTCAGACACGTTCTGTTTAAAACATTATAATCTCTRGTGAATCCTGCAGTTATTCATGTCCAGACAATGGAGTGTTACAGGGAAAACAGGGTGAGCTTTACACCAGTCTGTACTGGTGTAAATARACTGGTTGAGACAAACCCTGCTGGCTGTCCATGTCAGGGGACCACTTCTGCACTGCTCCTGGTATGGACAGACAAACCCAAAACAATTCAGCTATGAGCCAAGAAGAAGAGGAAGCAGGTTGCCTCCCCTGGGCCATCCTCCCTTCCTGCACAGACACCTCCTGGACACGTGCTGGGGAGCTCCCTGGCACGTGGACCTTGCCTTCCTGTGTGCAAGCTTTAAATGTGATGTAAATGTGAGGAACACGCGTGATCTCTTCATGTGCAAGCTCGTACCCCTGCCAGATGTGGTTACACAAGAAGTGCTGTAATTTTCCTGAGAAATGATGTGCCAGGAGCACAGGGGAGCTCTGTGGAGTCCCTCTCTGTATGAATCCTTTGTACTGCACGTTTTGTGTCTCCATAACTTCCTTGGAACTTGAGAATTCCTTTGGGTGCAGACTCTGGGAAGCCTTGCTGGCTGCCCAGCAGACAGGTGCACTTTTCCTTGCTGAGTTCCAGGAAGGCTTGTGCAGCATCCTTGCTTTTGAAAGCAGGTCACTGACAAGCACTCAAAGTGCCACTCYGTGACAGGTGGTCACTGCTGAGGTTAAACCCAAGTTTTCCTGTGCTCTTGCATTAGCAACTTTGAGTGACAAGTTCCCCCTCCTGAGCTAATTCACCCTCCATCTCCGTGTTCCTGTCTGCCCAGCCTTGCACTGAGGGCCAGGAGGGTGACATCAAAAGGGAGGGTCCTTGTCACACTTGGCTGCCTATGAGTATTTGGCTCTAAGTTTCAGTCAAAATTCAGTAGAGATGGTGAAGTTCAAAGGTGTGTTTAAAAGGGAACAGCTAGGAGTTTTTGCTTTTTATTGAGTCTTTATTTCTCTACTCTTTGGTTTTTCCAAACAAGCTTGCAGTAGGCTTTTATAAGAATTCTTGAAAGTTGTGGCTCATGGAAGGGACTTTGTCAGATGGGRTCTGGTGATGGAATTTTCCACATCAGGCAACAGAGGATACTGGTCTGAACCTCGCTGCACAGAGCAGTATTTTCTTGTATTTGCAGTTCTTACACATTTTCTGTATGAGAAGAAGAACATTCCTTGAAGATTGGCCAGGAATAGATCTGGAATAGGCTGCCTTGGGGAGGCAGTCCTTCCTGTTGATTAATTTCACATCCCACCTTGGTGATCCAAGTGTACTTGTTGTGCATGAGAGGATGGGTGAGTAAAGATGGCAAAATAAGCTTTTTTGCCAGCAATTGATTTTGCAGTGTGAGATGCATCCAGGGCTATTATTCCATTTCCACGCACAGAGAGGCAGAAATGCCTGTGGCCCAAGACATCAGCCTTGTTCYCATCCTCTCCCAACAGGACAGCTCCTTCCCTGGGCTGGAATGTGGTGCTGGGGCAGTGTGGGGGAGCCTGAATGTCCTCGGTGCTTGGGGTGGCACTGCAGAAATGGGGATGGCGTGGGTTTCCCTACTTGGTGTGTTTGGGGTCTTTCCTCTTGTCCCAAATTGGGTCTCATCTCTCTACATCTGACTGACAGAGCAGTGCTGTTGCTCCTCAGGGCTGAGTACAGCTTTGTCCCTGTGTCCTGATGGGACAAGGTGCCCTCTCCTCTTGTCCCATGCCTGATTTCCCACTCTGGCTGAGACCTGGGCTTGTTCCTCAAGGAGGAGAGAGGGAACACACCCAGGCTCCTTGCCATGACCCAAACCTACCAGAACAGGGGTGGTGAGGCTGGCAGGGGACAGCCTCTACTTAACTGGCCTGACATTTGTCATCAGTCAGATGTTGACTTTTATGCTCAGGCAGATGTTGAGGCCAGCAGATAAATATGCTGCCTGAGAAGTTATCTAAATAAATTTTCCAGATCAAGGCACTGTGCAGAAGAGCCAAGAATAATTAATCTCAGAGTGCCTGGGAGAAGCAGCTGTTCTCCCAACAGAGGGGAGAGGCAGGGGTGGCAGGGGAGGTGAGGAGGGTCCCAGGTACAAATAGTGCAGCTCCTGGGGGAGAACGCTGAGCTGGAGCAACCTTTGAGGCAGGAAAGCCTTTCTACCTGGCCCAGCTGGGTGAAGGGCAAGACACTCTCATCCCAGAGGATAAAGAAAGGTTTCAAAGTGGTTTGTAGCTTTTTGGACCAATCCTTGATGGCTTGGGGTTTTTTAAAYGGAAATAGTGAGTTGTCAGTCTGTGTACAGTCACTTCTGCTCCTGCCGCCTCCTCTTTGCTCACTGCTTCTCCCATCACTCTCCTGGACTGTTGCCTCCTGCTTTTCCTTGGGAGTGTTTTTCCTGCCTCCTGCTGTCTCTTTGTCCCTGTGCTGATTCACCAGGCCAAACCTGTCAGCCTTGAAGGGCATCTGAGCTCAGGCTCCGTGTGTGCCTCTCTTGGCACGTTCCCTGTGCCCAGCACCCTGCTGCACTGGGCCCTGTGGCCTCGCACTCACTGTGGGTGTCTCAGGAGTGGGTCCTTCCTTGGCATCCAAGCCAAGCCCACCTCAGCTAGCACACGTGGGAAGCACCTGCATTTCCTTCAGTCYCAGTGGGAGCTGTGAGTGTTCAGGCCCCTTGGAGAACAAGGAACTTTGTACATGTGTGCAGAAGTGTTGGATTTGATGTGTCTCCTAAGGGCTGGCATGTGAGATTTCTGATCCTGCTGCTGTGTGTTTGCCAGTGGGAATAAGTGTAGATGGAACTGGGATGGGACCAGTTTCCCACTGAGCCTGGGGTGTCTGGCTTGATGGATCCCAGTTCCCTTGTTAATTCTGAGAACCAGTCTGGAGCAAAGTCCCAGACTAATGTTTGTCTGCCTCCCTTTCAAGATTCAGCACCTAGTGTCATGCTAGTAGATTCCTGGCAGTTGCTTCTGATAGATATTTGAAATGCTGATGTTCTGAATGAGTTCTGATCCAAAGTGCTCATCCTGCAGTTTAACCTCATAAATTCATTAATTGTCAGATCATTATCAAAATCATTACTTTTTAAAATTTTCCCGTATTTCTGTAACACTTGCTCTAGATTTGCACTTCTGATCCATTGTGGGTGTTTGTATTTAAAGTTCACATWCTACAATGCAGTTCCTATCCCAGCTCTGAAGGAAAATATGGGACCAATTTTAATGCCAATGTACAATTGTACTGGCATGTCCCAAAGCCTGGGGAAACCTGTCCATTAAAAAATAATGGAGTAGGAAGTCCTGGCATAAAGTAAAGCCTTGAGTGAAATTCCACAGCTTCATGGACTGTTAATTCTTTATTAGGTTTTCCTAAGACTGAGATAAAAGGCATTTTATCTTTTTTAAGGTTTGCATTAACATGTCATTGAGTTTTATAGATACATTGATCTTCATTTGGCTAATCGAGAAAGGGTAATAGAAATGTGTGTTAAATGCCAAAGCAAAGATAACTCTGTAACACTTCAAATTTTTGTGTTATTTTTATTTATTAAGTTTTCTTCAGATACAGAACTGTGGTCAGTGTCAAGTTGTGAAACTCCTCTCACTGTATATTTTTCTTGGCTGTCCTGTCTAATTTTGTTTTTTTCTCCTTTTTTTAATCTGCCTTTGCTTTTAAGTTAATTTGGCAGTGAAGCTGATGTGTGATCACTAAAAACTAACAGAGACAATTGACAAGATTTTTAAAAAGACTGTTGTGTCTGATGGATTCTTGCCTCTCTTGGCTSAGAGTCTTTTTACACTGTGTTCCAGTCTGAGATGGAGCAGTGAAGTGTGTCTTTGGATTCAGAGACAAAGGCTGAACCTCACTCATGTCAGTATTTTTTTGAACAAAGATTAAGGTCTTTATCTCCTTCCCCTAGCAGTGAAATCTGGGCTYGGGGGAAGCTGGAGGGACTGGGGCTCCAGGCAGGGGCTCCTCTCTGCCCTTTTTGGGTCAGCAGCCCGCGGCGATGGTCGGCGCCTGGCCGGGCTGGGGAGGCTGCGGCTGCTGCCGGGTGTTTAATTGTGCCTGTCTGCAGAGAAACAGCCCTCACACCAGGCTCACTGTGTGCACCTCATGAGGAACTCTCTGTGGATAACGCTTTATTAGCAGCTGCCATTGTTAATGGAGATTCTGCAGTGGTCGGTGTATTAGCTCTGTGTGTGAAGGCACATGAGAGGGAAATGAAATGAGAAATTATTTTTGTCTTCTCTGTGTTGAAATTGTCCATCCTCCATCAGTTCTGCATGCGCATGAGGGAGAGCTGGGGGGAAGCATTGGATTGTTGTGGCTCTCTGCAGCTGGACAGAGCTCAGCCCCAGTTTGGGTGTTCGTTCCCAGCCCCGTCACATCTCAAGGCACCTTCCCTGACAAACAGGGAATGAGTGGAGCTCTGAATCAAATCCCCCGAGCAGCCCTGTGGGATGATCACCTTCCCTGCTCGTCAGCTCTCGGGGGAAATCTTCCTCTCCTGCTCTGGAAAGGTCTGCAAGGACTTCACCGATGGGGAATGGGCACAGGCTGGGTGGTCTCAGAGAAGGTTCCCTTCATGTCCAGGGTTTATTCCATCCTCTCCTTGCCAACCACTCTTGCCAAGCCAAAGCATCAGAGCAGCTCAGATCTTACATCTCATCCTCAGCTCCCAGTCCTGCAGCCTCCAGCAAATGCTTATTTTAGCACCAGCTGGCTCTGATCCCTTTGAACTCTCTGATATGAGATTAAATGTTAATTTATTACATATCATTATAGGATTATATGTTATCTCTAGGATAATGGAATCCAAATGTTAGAATAGCATGTTTGAGATTTAGTGCTTGTACACATTTCCCTCCACTCAGGAAACAAGAATAGCTAAAGGCAGAAGACTGAACAAGAGGTGAATTAATCTCTCTGATCACAGCTAGCCAAGAGCTCAAGCTCTGGAAGAGTAAAACCAGAGGTTCATAATCTTTTGGCAGAGTTCAAAAGCAGAGAAGAACTTGACTGAATTTTCCAAAAAAATAAATAAGTATGAAGAAATTGTTATCTGCTTTGGCTGCTCCATGGGCAAAATCCCATGGATAAATTATGCAGTGTGAATTATGTGCTTGGCTTTAGATATAAATGCCAGACAAAGCAGAGTGCTGAAGTGACCTGGATGCTGAATTTCTGCAGGATTTCATTCTCTAGGCTGTGGGTAGGTGAGCAGTGCTGGATGTAATAAGATCTGACTTGGACTAGAATTGACTCAAACTTGAGCCGCAGCAGTGATGTTTCCACGCACAGGTTTAGAGGTGATGCCACGAAGCAGAAGGTGAACAGGGCTCTTTTGCTGTCCCTGTCACTGCCCATGATGGCATTTCCAAATGGGCAGCTGCTGATGCTGAGCTGTGGTGAGCTGCATTCCCAGCACACCCAAATGCTGGGAATGTGATTGTGATGTCCTGTGACTCTCATTCAATTTTATAATTTTCCTGTCATTGAGAAAAGAATTAGATCCAGCTTTTTGCCTTCTCAGGCAATCTCAAATCTGGTCTAATTTACTCCTCTTGACTCTTGGAGAGTTTGAAAATGCTGTCAGCTAAATGCTCATTATCTTTTATTGCATTAATACATTGACATGAGTGAACCACACAGCAAGTACGACCTCATCCAGATCTGGGTTTTGCTCGAGAGTTTTTATTCTTTGCCTGGAAGTTAATAATTGTCTGTGAGCAAGGTAACTGTACTCAGTGCCTCACAGCATGAAAGTCACAATAAGGTTTCACTCTCTTTACACGCAAATATTTTGACAAGATCTCCTTGAACTGCCTCCTCCAGAGCTATTGGGAATTTTCATTGTGCTTAGAAAATCAAACTCTAAATGGTGAATTGGCAACAGAGAGAGAAACAAACACCCAAGAAGTCCTGGGTGAGGCTCTCTGCTGGCCCCAAGGAGCCGTTCTCCACATGTGAGTGACAGGCTGCAGCCTTTGATTGCTGCAGTAACAGAAAAGTGCTGCTGGGGGAGGGTTATTTTGTCCTTTCTGACAGCAGCTGCCGTAAATTTGTAAAATATGTCAAATGTGTATTCATAAAGTAAAATAATGCATTCAAGCATGAGAAATTATGCTTTGTTCTGGTGCTGGGATGTGCTCGAGCAGGGCTGTTTCAAGAAGCAAGGGAGCAGGGGAGCAGGTCAGCAATCACACTTGGAATGCAAAGCTCTCCCACTCTGTAACAAATTAATGGAGTTGCTTGAGGCTGTTGTCATTCCGAAAATAAAATGTTGAATTAAGTGAAGAAATCTGAGACAAAATAGAAACTTTTGTTCTGGGTATTTTGGGCAGGGGAAAAGAAACAGGCTGCCATTAGAAAGGAAGGATTCGTGTTTTCATGTGCTGTTCCTCGAGAGGCAGACGTGAATTGATAACTCCGTGATGTCTGAACTGCAGAACTTGGCCTGTGTGCTTGCTCCTGGGGCAGTCAGAGAGCACAGATTGCTCTGGGAGTCTGCTTAGCATAATACTGGTTACTGGTGAGAGCAATGCTAAGTGCAGGCTCAAGCYGGGGTTCAGAGAAAAAAGGTCCAGACATCTCTGAACTAATAGCGGGCAATCTGTAAAGCCATGGAGCTTTTATTTAAAGCAGCTAAAAGGCTGCATGCCCTGACAGGTCTSTGTCCTGGAACTCTGTAGCTTGTGCTTCAGTTTCCCAGTGGGAAAGCTCCCTGCTGCAGCCAGGCTGCACACACTGGCCATGATCTCTGTGTGTGTGTTTGCAGGCTGGGGACACAGATCCTGCTGGGGGCAGCTGCCTGCACCTCTGGGTTCACCTAAGGGAGGGATGACTTCTTTCCACAGACCCGAACAGTGCCAAGGTTTAGGCAGGAATTTCCACTGCTAACAGTGCCCCAAACCAGCGTGGGTAGTCAGTGATGCAGCAGAAATGGGGAGGGAGAGGAGAGGAGGATTGCTCCCAGTGCTCAGGCTGTGAGCTCAGAGCGGCTGCCCCAGCTGGATGTGGCTCTGGGTGTCTCTGTCCTGTTTTCTCATGGTCCCCAGCAGGGCCAGGCGTGGCACAGGCTCCTCCTGGGATTACAGCCCCAGTGGGATATGGATGTGTGCTGTGAGACACAGGATTTTCCCTGCATTCAGGACAGATCTGTGTTCTTAATAACTTTACAGGGGGTTTATTGTAAGCTGCTTTTGTGGTTTCATGCAGCTCCTTGGGCCCATCAGCTCGGAGCTCATTGCCTCCAAGAGCTTTRAATCAACAGGGTGGAGAATCCAGAGAAAGCCCATTGTTCTGGAGAAAGGCTTTGGACCAACCTTCCTGCTTTCTGACAGTGCCTCTGGACAATCTGCATTTTCATATCCTGTAATTTTCAGCTCATGCCAGGAATTTTCCAATATCTCCAAAGAGAGATGCTTACATGGGGAGAATCACAAGTGCCCTAAAATGAAATACCTGTGTGACCCGTGGGTGCAGGAAYGTAGGAAGTCTGTAGAATGCAGAACTTCTAATTCCTTTCCTTCATTTTGGGTTTAGGTGTAATAGTCAAAGCCACTGACTACAGTCACAAGCTGGGGTTTGTAAAGAGAAGCACAGCCAAAAATCTGTGTCCTCCAGAGGCTGAGGGATCAGCCCAAACCAGGGGAGAAATTGTTGCTTAGAGGAAAAAAGGAAAATGCTGGAGCAGATTTAGGGAAGGATCCCTTTGAAATGACATTTGCTCCTTAAAATGGGAATGCAAGAAATGCATTCAGCACTGTGTTGCTTTGTTTTAATGCTGAACTCAATCTGGAGTAATGGCAACCTGCCCTAGTGATTTGGGGAGCAAAACAGGCTTCCTGGAAATTGGGGAGGAGTTGCTGAGAGGGCTTTGTGGTTCCTGGCAGGCAGCAGTGCCATGGTGTTGTGGGGTGCTGTTTATACCAGTGCCCCTTGTTCCCTGCCCGCCCTTTTGGGGTGCCATTTGCTGGGGGYGAGGGCCTTCACCCCAGCCCTTTCCTGCTGTGCCAGGGAGGAACTTTGTGAGRAATGGGGACTCACTTTGCTGTCCAACTGTGGCTGCTGAGATCAATATCTGCAGCCAGAGAGTGATTTTAATAAAAGGACTCTCTCTCAGCTTTGCTATCTCCATGACAGATAGACCCCAGCTAACATAAATCCTGCCCTTTCTCCTGTCAGTCTCTTGGCTTTGTGTGACGTGTAGGTGTTTTGACACAGAATACAAATATTTCACAGTTAGCTAATGGTTTAGAGCATATATTTAAAAGATTTACTTCTGCAATCACCTGGTGCCTTTAGTGAATGTGTTTGCCTTGTAAAGCCTCTCTGTTATTTGGAGAATATATCCACACACTCCCATACATGTATTCATTTTCTGTTGTTTATGAAATATCTCTGAGGGAAAATGAGTTTTTCTTTGGATAATGGTAGAAAGCCCTCTTCTAACCTTCTTTTTAGCAATGAGAACCTCCAGTGGCCGTGACAAACCTTATTTATCAGGTGCCAGGAGGGATGCACAGGGGTTGTCAGTGCTGGCAGCTGCATTAGCAGCTGTTTCTCCTCTCCAGGTAACCAGAACAAAACCCCTGCATGGTTRATCAGGTGTTYTTTAAACTTCAGGTTAACTTGCACKAGTAGCTCTGTCCTTCAGTTCTTTCAGCTGATGAATTTGTGACCTTTAGCCACTCTACTGATGCCTCCAATTGTAAGTGGCAGGACAATCTCCCTGTTGCTGTTGTATAAGAGATGCAGAGAAACTTGCCAAGAGCAGCCTGTGACTTTTAACCACTGTATTAACAGCCCTGATGGAAACTAAAATGGCAACTTAGGCCAGTGATCAGCCCAGCAGAGCAACCTGAGCCTTTGCAGCAGCYACAATAAATGAGAAAACTCCTGGGGGTTCCTCTCTCCAGCAGCCTCCCTGCTCTGAGTGTGGGCAGCCAGAGCAGCTCTGTCGGCATCTGCTCCTGTGCCCTGGGCTGTGCTGATGCGATCTGCAGAGAAATTCTGTTCTCCAGCTCGGGGCTGGGCTGGCAGGGAGGGCYGAGGAGGAAGGAGGTGGCACGGGAGCCTCTCTGCTGGGGCTGCACGTGTGCCCTGCTGAGGATAAATCCAGAGGATAAACACAGGCTCTGTTCTGATGAACAAGCYGGACCTCCTCCTTCCCAGTAAGAACACGGGTAACAATCATCTTCCCCGACAACACAAATAATGAGGTAGTGCCTTAACAAGGCAGTTCCTCACCATTTATAAGTGGAGCCTTGTTTCCTTGCAAAAGGATAAACCTCTGATCTGCTGGGCATAGCTCTGCTCCAAGGGGTTTTATTTTCATCTAAGTAAAAAGTCAGGGTAAACTTTGCTTATTTGTCTCATTCATTTGCCTCACCCTATTTTGTTTTCTTGCCTGGCCTTGTTTAGCGTTGTGGCCTCTTGTTTTGCAGCTGCTTTAGGGTCCCCTGTGGTGTGTTGCAGGCGAGGGAAGGCAGATGAAGAGGGCAGGGCACAGACCCACCTGGGCAGCAGCACCCAGAGGCAGGYGCCTGTAGGAGAGGGCAACCACAGCCAGTGCTTCCCCTAAGTGTGCTCTCAGCAGCAGGGCACAGCTCCTGCCTTTGCCCAAGCCTGATTCAGGGAGCWCAGGGAGCAATATTCCCTCTGGAGTCCAACACTTCACGTTTTCCTTGGCAGCCTAATGGCAATTTTAAGCCTTTTTGTTTTTCTCCAGCTTTCCAAACTTTTGCTGATTGAGAACCCTGAATTAATCTTCAGGCCTTTTGGGTATTGGATTACACTCTGTCCCAGTCCTTTCTGTGACAGCAGTGCTGGAACTGGCATGGGATGCTAATCCTTCTGTACCTATTCACTCAGTCGGAGAGGAAAATGCATGAAAGCAAATTGCTAGTCCAAGCTAAATTTAGATTTATTCAGTTGGAGTTAATTATAATCTTTATTTAGTCCCAAGCGATGCCTTCTTATCATACACTTATTATAGCTGAGAAAATTAATTTTTATTCTACCATAAAGGTGAATGTAATAATCTGGGTTCAGGGAAGGGATTACTTTAATAAGATTTATAGGCAGCCTTTCAGACAGCACGGTTTTATTACTATCTGTAGGTGGCCTTGCTGCACATATGTCTTTCAGTATGGGTGACTGTGCAAAATGCAGGCAAGCTCAAAACTCTAGAAAGCACCAGCTCAGAAACTTCACCATCCAACTTAATCTGTTATTGTGTTCCAAGCACTTGCCTTGTTTGGAACACAATAACACAATTTATGGCTGAACGTGTGGCCTGATCAGGGGTTTCATTCATATGCATGGTTTAATTTTGCACTTAAAAATGTATTTTRGTAGACAAAAGATTTATGAGGCCCGAGATGTGCTTTAAAGCTTTTTTGGAAGCAGAGTGCAGGGTAAACATAGGCATGTGGTTTCTSTATTGCTCCAGCCCATAAAGCCAGGTGGTGCCTTAGTTAAACCCCACTGTACAAGGTTCAGAGGGAGCAATAAAAGCCTCTCAAAGTTTTGGGAGGAGAAGCTCTAGTGAGGAGGGAGCCAGGAGCTGTGATGTGGCAGGACTGCTCTGCCCAGGGACCCTGAGCTTGGCACGCCCAGCTCTGCACTCCAGGGCTGGGGTTCCTGGGTGAAATGGGCTCCCCCAGGGCTGATCCCTCACCCTGCAGTGCTGGGGAATTCTGCACATTCCCTGCTTTGCTCAAAGGGAGCTTGGAGCGTGGCTGAGCCTTGACGCCCTTCTGGCATGAGATGGGCCAGAATGTGCAGCTGCAGAGGAGTCTGGGCAGCAGAAGTTTGACTCAGACGTTTGGAGATAAGGATGTGAGACATTGTCCCCAGCCAACAAAAGTTAATTAACCTCTCTTCAGTTTWAGATGCTTGGATTAAGTTGATTTTTTTTTTTAAATTGCATCTTTTTTCTTGTCTTTCCAAACAAGCTGCTGGTCCAGCAGTGTTTTGCAAAGCAAATCTCTGTCTCCACAAATGTGTAATCAAGATTGAATGGAAGGACTGTGAATTGGTTGCAAGTCCTCCATCAAGTTCTATCCTTACATCAAATTAGGATAAGAAGAAGAGAGAATAAGAAAAGCTTTAAGGGATTTTATCACATTTTCTCAGACTATTATTTTTTATATCTTGACAGCTTTTTGTCTGACTTTAATGTTAAAAATGTACTGGGAGCAGTTCTTCACTCTTCCTTGCAGTATCATTTGTATTCTCAAATTGCTCTGTTCCAGCTGGAAAMGCTAATTGTCATTATGGCCCTTTTTCCGTGCAGTGGGGTTCACTGGATAGCAAAGTCAGCAGCAAGGGAGTGAGGCTTGTTTGTGAATGGAAGGTGGTGGAATTTTTCCTGCTTCAGTTGGGTGATGGAATTTTACCCCTCGGGGGGGCTGTGGAGGGCTCTCCTCCTTTTGCTTCTGAATGTAAAGCTGAGGAGATGAGTCACAGGATGGGCTGTGAGTGTAGGAAGTAAACAGTGACATCCTCCTTTCCTGGCCACTTCAGTGCATTCTGAGTGAGTCAGGGAGAGCACAGGGGGTGTTCGTCCCCCAGTCCTCACACAGCCCAGCCTCAGCTACTCACAGGGCTCAGATGATGAATAAACTCGTAGTAGACTTGCACACTGCAATCATCTCCTCCTTCTCCTCCTGCCAGCCCCAGGAGTCAGAGTTTTCCTTCCCAGCTGGGGCCAGGCCAAATCACYTTGGGCAAACTCTCACTGCTGGGGTCTCTGAACAGCATCCCTGGCAATAGGAGAGAAAGGGACCTACACAGCTGGTCCAGAATGATTGTCCTGTAATTTATGAGTTCCAGATTAGCTTTCCTGGTGTAGACACCCTATTTTGGGGTACAGTGTGTTTTCATTCAAGGCTAATGCCTGCAATTCCAGAACAAARTCATTATTATGAACAGAGCCATTTGTATATATGGAATAATGTACATGTGTAGTTTGATCTTTATGGTGTTTCAGTGAGGGCTGGTGGGAGGGGCTGGTGATTTTTCTCCTGTACAGACAAGCCATTGATTGCCTCTGTGAGTCATGGATAACATCATAGCACTCACTGGCACCACATTACTTGAAATGATTCCTCTTTTACAAAGAGGAGTGTCTGTATGAGCACGCGCTACAGTTCTGATGATGCTGCAGGAAAGATGAATTTCAACATTTTCACAGCTTTTCCACAGGTGCAGGGTTGGCTTCTTGTTTGTTTTCAGAGAAAAAGGGATATTGAASGAGTTGCAATTTTAAACAGTTGTTGTTCCTTGCACCTTCAGCTTCAGAATTACTGATGGCTTATGGAAGACTTGGCTCCTGTTAAATAGTTTGCTAAAGCAGAGAGAATATTTAGATGTGAAATTTGGATTTATGTTCCATCAGGAGCTATTTTCCTTTTTAGCTACAAAATGATGGTTTAAAAGACTTCTCTCTTACTACATATTAGATAGATGCATCGTTGCTAACACTGACCTGCCACTGCCACTGCTATCTTCCAGCAGGATATTTGTACTTGTTTTATTTCTTATTAAAAAGTATGAAATCTAAGAAATTCAATAAAAATTGAATCAAATCTTGAGTTCCATGAATGGCAGATTTTTGTTGCACAGTCTGTCCTGCAGCTGTGGCTTTGCTCCTCTTTTAGTCCTGTGCTGCTTTTTGTGGTGGCAGTCCAGGGTCAAGGGAGATTAAAACCAAGAATGGTGGATAATTCTATGATTAGATAAAAAATAATCAAGAGAACAGAACAAGAGCTTTGTTTGAGGCCTGAGCTGGGCAGGGCAAGGACCAGGAGGGGGCATCTGTGATGCTCAGCATTGCACTGCCTGCTGCTTTCCTGCCTCTGTGCCTCAGGAACATCACAAGGGAGTTTTCTTTCCTGTACTCTGAGTTTGCAGGATGAGCTGGGCTATGAGGATATTGCCCAGCTCTGGAGGGAAGGATTTTAACATAAAATTGCAGTGCTGATGCTTTAGAAGCTGACCTGTTGCTCTGGGGGTCAGTAGTTCCTCAATCCAAATGAGTGTCTTAGCAGGGGCAAAGCACCTGCAGAGAATCTGCTACACGGRAAAAATTTGTCCAAAATTCCAGCTAAATATCTCAATTCACATCCCCCAGTGTGTTATCTCCCCACATCTCCCCTCAGCACCCCCAGTGCCCCAGAGGTCTGGGCAAACCAGACTGTTCTGTCTGAGAAAGCTCTGGGCTCTGGGGAAGCTCATTTGGTCTCCATTTACTTTTCCTCAGCTCTTGCTCTCTTTTGGTACCTAATTAGAACTAACCCACGTTCTGCTCTAATGTTCTGCCCTCTTTGATCTTGCTGGAGTGCTTATTAAAGGAGCAGGTGATTTTTTCATGGCATTATTGCACACCAGAAAGCTCCAGATGTGTCTGGTTTCTGATTGTTGCTGGGAGGAGATTGATGCTTGGTGCTGATGTGCTGAATTAAAAAGGTGGGGTGCTGGCCTGCCGTCGTATGAAATATTTCTTTTTAGATCTTCCTACAGCATCATAAAATGCTGCTAAATTCAGATATCATATTTTGCTGCAGGCTGGTTCTAGGACAAAGCCCAGCCCTGTCTACTGATGTTTATGGCTCCCCATATAAGCCTTCAGACAAAATTTGTATCTCATTTTGCTTGAGTTACAGCAGGATGATATCCCAGTCCTCACACCAGTTCTGAGCTGAGGCACTGAGAAGTTGCCACTGTAATGAAATGGAGGAAAGGGGAAAACATCCCTTTTAAACTTCCTGTAAATCACTGCTTGAGAGAGATAAAATATCTGCATAAAGCGTGTGTGGGAGTCCTGTAATGTAAACACAAATGCATTTAAGCCTTGTCTTGTTTTTGGTTTGTAACTGCCTCAGTGTTTAAATCTCCTCTGCAGCCTGGTGTGCCTTGGGAGGAGATTTARCTCCTGCTCCAGAAATCAGAGGGCACTCTTGCTGCTCTGGCTCCTTGCTTATCTGCTTGGCTGCTTATCTGTATGGCTGTAAAGTTTTTATGCTAAATGCAACTTCTCAAAAGTATTGCTTTCAAATGTAGTTCAATTTATTTACAATTAATCCAGAAAGGGGCTTATCTGCATTTGAATTTATAACAAAGAGAAAAATACCCTTCAGTCTCGTCTGCCTCAGCTTTCCCTGGATCAAAGTTCACTTTCTGCCCCTGAGTTGGGAAGTTGCACAATGGCAGAACGTGTCAAAGTGCCCTAGAAATAAACCACAGAGCAGAAATGGGGCTGCTAAAACATCCCTTGGTGACTTTGTGTCTGAGGAGGGAGAGATTTCTGCCCATCATCCACATGGGGATGGAAGATGTGGCAGGGAWGGACCAAGGTCAATTTTCCTGACGAGAAAATTGGTTGTCCCRTGTGTGATGCCACTGGCAGTTTCTCATCATCTGGGTTTCTGCATTTCACCATGGGCTGTGCTGGTGAGTTCCAGAGCTGGGCTGATGTTTGTGATGAGAGCAAGGCAGGGGACATTTGCATTTGCCTGTGAAGCTGAGAGGAAACCCTGACCCGATCCCCAGGTGCAGTGGTGAGAGAGGAGGTTGTTGGCAGAGTGTTTCCTGCTGAGAATTTTTTTGGCTGCTTTTGTATATTTTTTTATGTTTACTCATTCCCACAAAGAATATTCCAATGCCTGAAAAAACCTCCTTGACACAAGAAAATATACAGCAAAAGTAAAGGCAAAAGTATTGTGGTGAAATGAGAGGCATTTAAAMAAGTGTAGATAATATCAGACTATCAAAAAACAAATGACCAGAATTTCAACTGAGAACAAGAGTGGAGCAAAGTCAAATGGATGGGATTTGCCCTAGAATCTGTCTTTGATAAATGTAGGCTTTAAAAATACACAACCTGAAAAAAAMTAGCTTAAATATTAAAGCTTTTATCTCTGCTAAATCGTGGCTGCAGGAATCTGAGTCATCTGGCTTGAGCAGGTGTAATTGTTTGTGTGTTGTGTATCTGCTCTGGCCAGCCCTGACAAACAGTGAAATCACCACTCAGCTCCAGAGAGACAATGAGAGCTTTGACCTTAGGCTCTGTCATTGTGCCTTTGTTATCTCTGTGCATTGTGGAACTGCTGCATTTTAATTCCTTGGTTTCTGTTTGTTCCCTCTGAGCAGTCCCAGGAGCTCGGATTCACCGGCTCTTTGTTGGGTACCAATTGTTAGTTTGAAAGAGCCACTGTTTCTGGTAGGATCACAGCCCAGACTGAATAGATCTCACTATTAATTAGAGATCAGCCCAATCCAAAGATGTCTGTTTGATCCCTCCCTCCCTCTAGAATCTTTTCTTYCCTGGGAAAAATCACTCAGTGCTGGCTGGAGGATTGACCATTGTGTTGTAAAGAAACTTCTGTGGTTTCCAAATGTTCTTTATACTCCTCAGGAATTAAACCAAAAAAATCCTTCTAAGTGTCTGAGATCCTTCTGTGTGTAAAGGATTTCTCCTTCTCTCAAGTTCACTCTTTCCTGTAAATCCATCCCACTGAGACCTCTATCAAATCCCACATATTTTATCGTGAAAAGTTTTGGTTTCAAGAACATGAAGCTTTTATCAGGTTCTCACTAAYTTCCAAGCTGCTGACCTGGCAGAATGGATTAGGAGTGATGCAGATGTTCAACCCCCATTGCCTTGTGTGTTGGTGATGGTAGATTAAAGGAAATGTTYCGTTTTTACTGCTTAAACTGTTCTGTTTTAGTGCTACTAATATTCAATATGTCAGTTTCTTAGGCACGTTGGAACACGGGTGAGGAGAAGCTGAAAGTTTGATCTGATGATAAAAGGAAAAAAAAMCCCAAASAAACAGACTGCCAGTTAAAAGTTTGGGAAGTTAGTTTGGGATCTGGCCAGTCAGCCCTCTCTGGGTGGTACTAGTGTTTGAGTTTTTGATTTGTGGCTTTCCAGCAGATGTCAGGCTGGGGAAGGTGGGAAGGGAGCTGCACAGCTGCTGCACTGTTCCCAGGCTGGGCTTTGAACACAAGTGTTGTTCCATGGTACCTGTGTCACATTRTTCTGTAACTGTGGCCAGCAGGGCTGATCCCTGCAATCCATTGCTTTTGTCAGAAGCTGAGGCCATGCTAAGCAAACATTGGAATTTCTTTCTGTTTCTTCTCTCTTTGGCTGCAGTGGTGGAGAGCCGAGGAGGGATCATGGACAGCATCCAGAGATTCTCCAACCTGCCAACCTATCTCCCTGCAAACCCTCACATCTCCAATGCTGATACTTTCTTCTTCCTCAAGGAAGCCAACCAGGATATCATGAGGAACTCCAGTTTGCAGTCTAGGGTGGATTCATTCTTTATATACAAAGCCAAACAGCCACCTGTCCTAAATGCCACGTATGGACCCTTTTCTGTTGAACAACCCGTTCCCTTGGACCTCATGCTGACTTCTGCATCTTTTGGTTTCACAAATAAATTCACTTTKAATTGGAAATTAAAATCCCACATAATCAACAGCTCGATCTATTCCAACAAACCCAAAATACAGACCCTGTTCTATATAGCAGGGAAGGACTGGGACGACTACGACTCTGAGGAGATGCTGCCTTGYGTGAAGATGTTTGCTTTCCTGGAGTCTAGAGAAGTGGTGGCCAGCTGCAGATTGACAGGCCACCTGGGATTATGTGTTGTGGAGCTGGAATTGTCTCCCAGCTGGTTCAGCTCCCCTCCACCCCTGCTTTCAGAGGAAACAGCCTCCCTGGAAGGGATTACTGTGGAGCTCTTCTATAAGATTTATACAGCGGATGGGGAATGTTCTCCAGAGGATGCAAAATGGGAAAACAATATCCATGCAGGTGAAGAGAATGAGCACCAAGCTTTGTCAGCTATGGAGAGGATTGGTAGCATCGTTGTTTACCCAAATCAAGACAAATTAAAGCAGTCTTCGTTGAGGGTGGATGAAAATATCCTTATTCACTTACCAGTCAGCCCGGTCAGAGAGGGGGACATTGTGACCTTCCATGTTTTCCTGGCTGATTACTCGCTAGCAGACCAGTTTGTACTAAGGTAAGAGAATTTTTAAAGTGTTGTATGCAAATCAAATAGGGGCGAATCAATGCTGGGTGTAAACATTTGGTTCTATTTACTGTTTTCTTGAGAGAACTTCTGCATTTCCACTTCAACAGGTGAAAACTATAGCTACTCTTGAATTATCTGTGTGGATGACAATTTTTGGACCATGGACATTGATTTTAAAGTATGGGCTATCAATGTTTGTTTGATTRTTTTTTGTTTTAATTCTCTTTGCTTCTAGTCATRATTCTGCCTCTTAAATTCTGCCTCAGTAAGTCAGCCAGGGTAACTCCTGCAATATATTTTGCTAAAGAGTTTGCAAAAGGGTTTTCTGTTTCTTTGGTGAAGTTCCCTCTGTTTTTATCAACTTTATCATCATCCTCTTTCCAAAATGCATGGGCTACATCCTGCACAGGTCAAATGTGGTGAGAACTCTTRCTGCATTGTACAGAGGGGAGCTGAGAGGTGAGGAAATGAGCTCAGCCTGTGTAGGAATCCTTTGGCAGAGCCAGGATTCGGGGCTAAACTTTGAAAGTTGTCTTCAGTTTTCCTCTAAGATCAGCCCTTCCTGCTTCTTCAGGCTTTTGACTGCTAGTTTTGTGGCCCATTTTTGTTTTAAGTTTGGGGACTCTCTTGACCTTTCCTTGTGAATCTGCCTGTAATAGGAGAACTCAGGCATTTCAAACCACCCCGAGGGTTAGTGCTGCATATTTGTTCTGTCCTTAGCTGTCAGACTCTGGGTTCAGAGCTGCACAGGGACCAAATTCAGAGAGAAATGGGAGCCAAACTGGGGGAACAAAAGGGCCAAAAGGTAATTGGAAAGTGTCATCTGCTGTAWGGATGTGAGACTCTCGGGAAAGGAGGAGCTGCAGCCCGTGCAGGGAAACCTCAGAGCAGATTCGTGCCTTACTTCCAACTTTTGATCCGAGAAGGATGGGAGCAGARCATGACAGAAGTGCACTTTGGGGACAGATGCTGAGAAAACAGACAGCAAACCTTATGCAGCACTTTCAAATCATTCAGCATTTGTGAAATAGCACATGCATATTAATAAACCTACAGATTGCTGCCTGAATAGGGACAAGTGATTCACAGCACAGCRAGCGCTGCTAACGGGGGGAAAGTGTGAGAAATAGAATGGGGTTTAACCAAACTTGAAAAGGTTTGGATCAGGAAGGGGCTTCCTTTAAACACCACTTATTCGTGCTCTTTGTGGATTTAGTGTTTTTAATTTGTTAAATATGGATTTGGCCAGCATCCACCGCCGGCGGATGGACTGGCCTGACGGAGCAGTCGGGTTTCAGCAGGCGTGTATTGATCCTCGGTGCCACAGCACAGAGATTATAGMATTTGCCTAAGGCTCTGCAAGGATTTAACATCAGCTCTTAATTCTCAGGGTTTTGTTCTCTTCCCCACACCACAGATAAAATTCCCAAGGTATTAGAGCTAGCCTAAGACGAGGATGTTTTCTTTCCACTGGAATTTATAAAATAGCATTTACCTCGTAACAAATGGTGCAAGGGTTGAGTTTTGATATTTCTGCTGGCCAGGAAATAACCAAAAACTTCTTGCGGAGACACTTTTGAAATGGTGTTTTCCAAAAGCAAAATAGGTCCTGGAAGCACTGAGCGATAACTGACCTGGGTTTTCAGGGGAGCAGAAACTGGGGGAGCAGGCRGATTCCAGGCTGGGGAGCCCCAGGGTGATCCACAGGAGCCTGGCTGCTGCTGAGACCTCACCTGCCCCACAGCCCATGGGGTTTGCATGGCTCCAGCTGCCAGCTGCTCTCCCAACATGTGGCACCTCCATCCCTGTGCTCCTGGGAAGGCAGTCAGGTTTCCATGGGGATTTCCTTCTCTGAAAAGTGTATGGAATCTGTTCGTCCCCAGGAAATGTTTCTGGTACAATAAATCAGCATGTTTTACGTGCCCAGAAATATTTCCYTGGAAAATTCACTGTTGGCTCTCTGTAGTCTAGCCTGTCTGGGCTTTCATTTGGCTTTGCTTGCATTGTGCTTTTCATCAGAGAAACTGAAAGTATTTTTATTTACCCTTCAGTTGGATGCTGAAAGGGAAAGGCAGAATGCAATTCTGCTGCTGGTTCACCTGCCCTTTAGAATGGGAAGAGAATCTACAACTGCTGCTATGAYTATTTTGAACGATGTATGTTGGGTCCATGGAGAGATTTTCAGCTGAAGTTTACATGGAAGGCAGGGAATGATGCTGAGGGAAATACAAGCACTACAGTGCCTACATCTAATTTATGCAGCTTTTCCTCTCCAGCTTTCCCTGGTTTCCTGCTCAATGTTAATGTCTGTGAAAACCCAGAAGGTTCTTATATACCTAGAATTTCTGTGTGTTATAGCCAGAGAAAGAGACACTGGAGTGAATGTTTGCCTTGGGAAATATATTTTTGCCTAATATAACTGATAGTTTTTAATCATATCTGTTGTAAGTGTAGCAGGGTCTGGCTCATATGAGAGGATAGATCAAAACCAAGTCATTCTCAGCACAGCCTTGAGCTCTGACAGGATGCAAAGGAGCAGATATGCTCAATTTTATGCTCCTCTTTACTATTTCATGCTGTGTGGCATAGTATTTTATTTTATGCTGGATTTTTCCTAGCAGAACYGACTTCAATTCTCATATGGGAGTTGATTCTTTTTTGTTTTGGTGAAACCTGTGATTCTTAACCAAGCTTGGGAGCTGAGAAGCAGTTGGAAGCAGTTCCTTGATTCAGCAATGTGCTGTGCTGAGAGACACCCCCTTGTCAGATCCCCATCCTCCCAGTCCTGTCACTTGCAGGGTGACACTGCAGCTTGTTTGTGAAGCCCCAGCTATCACTTCCAGTCCCTTCCATCACTCCAAACTGGTTTTGCATGGCTTGAGCTAGGTCTGGGTCATTTTCATTCAGCGACTTGAATTTCAGGTGGAGTTGGAGCTCTAGTGGTGCTGTGTTTTACATAAAATACATTTGTTTCTTTYCCTACTGGGGTGCAGCCAGCGTGGCTTGGTGTCAGGGAAGGACACAGATGTGTCAAGGGGCAGAATTTGGGGACAGAGTGTGCCTTTGGTGCCTTTGCTGTGCCTGCCACTCGTGCTGTGCCTTTGTTGACAGATGATCTATACATGTGTGTGATGAAATGCTTATGACACTGGAGATTAATTTGTGGCCTTGCTGGTCTGATCTGTACTGCAAAATTCACCATCTGGGAAGATAAATTTTGCCCATTATGTGTGGTGGTTTGTCACTAAGCATAGTTTAACTGTAAAGGTAGGTGAAATGGGCTATGTTGCCATGATTAAACTCTTTTATGGGCCCCCTTGTTAAACAAAAAAAGGGTAAAACTGAAGGACAGGTTTGAGATTCCAGCAGGACTCATACATACTTCAGTGTCACAAATTTTCAGGCAATTTTTGTCCTTTTATGTGCTGGAGTATCTCTGTTTCCTTCTTYGCTAACAAACTTTGATGAAATATAGTAAATGAGAAAAGAAAAGCTGGAAATCGTGACTACAGAAGGGGTAACAGCAACTTTAGTGCTAATTGTTAAACAGAAGAAGTCTCCTGACACATGGAGGAGTTATAAAAGAGACAGGAGAAAACAATTCCTGCTCAACTGGAAGAACAGAAATCTCATCTAATAGCACTGGGAATGGCTTCTATTTCTTCTGTGGTGTTTGTTATTATTTAACTCCATCTTGAAACTCAGAGGATGAATTTAAAAGAAAAATGGGAGTCAATTTGTACAGCAGGAGAACGTTTAATGAAATAAATGGGCAATTGCCCCTTGGTTATAGGGAAGAAATGAGGCCACTCTCTTTAGGAGTAAACAATGGATTTTTGGATTGTTCTCCAAGTCTCCCCATCTAAGCTGTCAGTGAGGATGTGCTGCTCCTGAAAGCTGAGCATTAACAGCAAACCATCCTGCACAAAACGTGGGTTTGCTGGCATCCCTCACACTCCCCAACAGCAAGGAGCCATCCTTCTTTGTGCCTGCTCAGAATGGAGCTGGAAATTGGAGAAATTCCAGGATAAGAGCGAGGAAGCAGGTCACGAACACCTGGGAAGGGAAATGGAAGCAGCTCAGGGTGTGGGGCTGYGGCTGCAGGGGATGGCAGGACCCTGCCCAGGGACATCACTGTCCCTTGGTGCCTTGGCAAGCTCAGGAGAGGGATCATCCATCCRCTCCTCCCTGCCCTGCTCCACACAGAGCAGCCAAAGGTGGAGCACGAACCAGGACAAGGTGTTACACCTACCAGGAGACCCTTCCTGATTAGTCTCACTAGGCAAAATGATATTAAGGATTTATATTAATAAACATATATCCATATGGAGGAGGTGATGTCTCCTGCTAAGGAATAAAAATTGCACAGACCATTAAAAGTGACTTACAAGGCTTCTGTGTTAATAATGAAAGATCTGGAGAAGTCTGAGCAGTCGTCTAGAAGGCCAGAAAAAGATCATTAAGAGGATGTCTCCTGCCAATAGCTGCCAAGAGCAAACAAGGGAAAGAAAACAGAAGGTTTTGGATCCGGAAATGCATAGAAAATGAGAGTACAGACTGTGGGGAATGCAGCCTGGCTGCCTGTGAGGAGGAGGCTCCACATGGCCTTCATCGCTCCCAAGCAAGCTGCTGGGAATGGGAAGCACTGTCACTGGGATTGTCACTGGGGAGAGAAAGAAACGATTCACTGGAACATCATTTCAGCATGAACATTCAGCAGAAATCAAAGTGTTGAGAAAGGAAAAAAAAATACAAAAATGCTCTTCTGAAATCTGAAATGCTGGTTCAGATTTAGAAATAATCACTGAAATAAACCATTACTGGTAGCTTGGGAATAATTTGAGTTTTAGTCCAAAATTTTAAGAAACCCAGATTGAATGTTGAAATTTTTGGTTTCCCTTTCCTCTCTGAGTACATGGAACTAAATGTAAATATGAAATAGTGATACGTAATGTTAATAAAAATATCAAGCACTGCTAAGTCTGGAAATGCCAGATCTGCCTGTGCAACCTTTCTGCAGTCCCCAAGTACTTATGCACGATTTCACATTCCTCCAAGACAGATTCACACTATTTCATTTTTCCAGATCTCCTGCTTCATTTGGTGCCTATATTGTCTTCTTCCCACTATTTTCTTTTCTTTTTGTTACTGAATGGAAAGGGAGTAATATCCTTTCAGGACACTCCTATGAGGCCTGGGGGAGCTGTCACCAGAATGGTTTTTTTGGCTTGAATGAACCATTTCTATAAATCCTCTTTCAGAAAAGGTTGAAACATTCTTTTAGTTTTCCTATTTCTGTTTGAGGCCGGCTTGTGGCCCAGAAAAATTGGCTGTAGCTGATGAAAACCTGACATGATGGCACGGAGTTACAAATTTCACAAGGATGCTGAATGAAGTACTTAGACCTGAATCTCTCTTGGCTGAAGGGAAAAAGGATTTTTTTCCCTGGGAGCTGCTGGATCCATATCCATGAACCAGCCTGGAAATCATTGTGCCACCCTGGCAGCTTCTCTCTCCTCCTCATGTGCCTTAAGATAATCCTCTGCCCCAGCCACCCTGGAGAAGGAGAAGAAAAGAAACCACCCCCTCATACAGCCTTAAAACCAGTTCAAAATGACAAAAAAAAATTACTCCTCCTTAGAGCTGGAGCAATTCTAGAAGCAGGGATTAAAKGACCCAGTGAATCCTGAAAGAGCCTGCACGACTACAGTCAATAAAGCTTTTTAATGGAATTTTAGATAAAGGTCAACTATGTGCTGCAATGATCAGCTGTCCATGATCACTGCTCAGGCAGAGCAGCCGCTCCAGTGACAGAGAGAGGCCCTGGGAATTGTTGGATGTTGGCTTGGAAGCGCTTCCAGATGGGATTGCAGCCTCGTGGTGATAAAACAGGGCTTGGATTGAGATGTTTCCTGATGGACATGTCTGCTGCCCTGCAGAAGGGCTCCCAGGCCTGCTGCTCTGTGCACAAACCAGGCTCCTGTGCTGGGTGGAGGTGCTGGAAGGGCAAGCAGGATGGGCCAGCTCCTGGTGACCGTGTTCCCACTGTCTGCTCCTTCCCTGGGCCTCCTCAGCCCTGGCTCAGGGATCTTCTGTCACGGGAGTGGGGAAATGTTTGCAAGAGTTGGAGGGGAGGGTGCATCAAAATGCAGAATTAATTACAAATATTTAGCCTGTGTGTATTCCACCAGTGTTTTTCACTAAAGAGTTTGCCAGTTATTTTTAA
This sequence comes from Cardinalis cardinalis, assembly GCA_014549065.1. Lineage (NCBI taxonomy): Eukaryota > Metazoa > Chordata > Aves > Passeriformes > Cardinalidae > Cardinalis > Cardinalis cardinalis. The sequence continues at coordinate 2,508,670 of JACDOX010000081.1, forward strand.
TTTTGGTGCTTTGGGAATATTTTGTGTGTGTGTTAGAACACTGAGTACAGCTGGAATGAAACAAGGATCCACTTCCCAGTGGAGAAGGTGTTTGGTTTGCCTTGAAAGCCTACTTCTGCTTCCATTCAAGCCCTGAGTTCCAGCACCTCAGCTATCYCATTCATCTGCACCTGTGAGCAGTAAGGATCTTGCAATGCCACATATATTAATTTGCTGTTTCTCATAACCAGAACCGTCAAGTAGGAAATGAGAGAGGTGGTTGTGTCTTTGTTTGGTGCAAGAGCAGGTGTCTCGTGGCTGCTCTGTGAGCGGGTTCCTGGTGCTGTGTGTCACGGGTGGCTCTGCGCCTTGTTTGACAAACAGGGGTTGTGAGGGGAGCCCTGGCAGGCTCTTGTCTGCCCATGTCAGCTGGCATTGCTGTGCTCTGCAAGGCGAGGGGATGTGAGCAGCACTTCCCATGGATCTGAAGGTGCCAATCCACCACGGGGCCTGACACAAACTCTGCCTTGTTGATGGTAATGGAAAGAGATTTTACATTTCGAAATGGATCGGGTTCTACAAGCTTGTTGTAAGCTGAACTCATCTCGAGAAGCTTTGACATGACAGCTCCTGCTAATTAACTGCAGGCAGCTCCTGCAGAGCTCRGTGCCTGCTGCAGGGCCAGGTGTGGGCGTGCAGAGCACTGGGGCTGCACTGAGGCAGGGACAGGCTGTGCTTCACCTCMCCTGCTGCTGCTGAGCCTGCCTCAGATGGGCTTGGGGATGGTCACCCTGGTTTTTTAACACTTTCTAAGCCTTCTGATGYTGACATTCTTGTAGTGAACTTTCTCACACACTTTCTGTAAATAACTCGTTGCTTTGCATTCCTTTATGGAGGAGGAGGAGAAATTTGATGGGCTGTTGGTTTGTCCAGTATCTGTCATTGGAGAGGTGACACTGTCACCCTCCAATCCACTGTCACTCTTAGAAAACTATAAATGCTGGAGTCAGAAAATAACCTTCCCTTTTCCTTCACCTTGAGAGCAGCAGTGTGTGCTTGTGTTCTTTTGTGTCCTGTAGGGACAGGGGATCCCTTTGGGTGMGGAGCTGCATCTCAGAGGACCCAAAGCTCAGCCTCTGCAGCCAGCTCAGGGCATTGCCCCTGCTCTTCTGCAGAACTTGCTTCTGCTGGGCGCTATCCTGTCTTACCTTTGCTGTGATTAATGTTGGTGCAGCTCTGAAATGGGAAGGGAAACCACAGAAAATAGAATTAGGAGCTGAGTTTTGCCTGTGAGCAGCCAGGTCTGAGTTGAGTTACCTCTGTTAATGAACACAAAGCTGCCTTGGGATGACAAAACTGCTTAAATTCACAGYATCACAAAGGGCAATTTAATGTTTGTCTTACAGCTGTCTTGKTTTTCTTCATCCATTTCTTTTCTTTTTTACCTTGTACTCAGGTTGGAAGCACAGGTCAGCAGAGGTTCCTGTCTGTGAGCGATCATTTCAAGTTTGGGGCACACTGTGGCTCTCTGCAAACTGTGTGTCCTCATAAACAAGTCCCTGGCGGGGAGCTTGGGGGGAGCCTTTGTTTTGGACAATATGCTGAGTAGTCCCTGCTTTGTGCTGCCAGACAATGATGGCATTGATCAGCTTCTTGTACAGCTCTTCATTAGCTGGCAGTGCAGTAAATCACAGTCTTGTTTAAACAAGTCAGACACAACAGTGATTCGCTCCTTGATGCAGTTACTTCTCCTTCTATTCATTACATTCACAGTAATGAATAGTATTAAAAGTAGAAAAATGCCACTACTTTGAAATTTCCTTTTTTCCTGAGATGTTTTAGGCCATGCATTGCTGTCATKTTATCCTGGTAAAAACGAGATTACTCTCCCGTGAAGCTGATGAAGTATTGCTTYGAGAGAACACATTGATCTCAATTTCTTCATGCTCCCCCTGATGCAACAGAGAGTTGCTTTTGTCCTTGTGTTTACCCATGAGTTTTTGCATGCTCTGATAGAAGAAGGCCAGTGTGATAGCTGGCTGACAGCTCTGGGGAGAAAGGACTCTCAGAAAGAGCAGGAAACCAAATAYTGCAAGAAAATTGTCAACATATCTTCTTGTTTTGGGTGCTGCTCCTTCTCCCCATGCAATTTATGTCAATAAAAGACTGGTAAGAAATGGTTTTGGGCAAGGCAGAGCAGGGAGCTGTGCTGTGTGAGGTATTTAATGCTTCAAATAGCTGCCACGTCTGCCTTGGATGCTGTACTGGGCCAGGTTATGAAAGAAATCATATTAACAAAGTTATTGGATCCCAGATGAATCCAAAGAGCTGCAGGAGAAGAAAACAGTGACAAATGAGTCTGCCATTCCGAGGCACAGCAAATGGTGCTTACAGTCAAAGCTATTTCACTGCTTGCACCATTCCTGGCAGCCCTGGGGCTGCGGGGGCAGCAGTGGCTGTGCCAGGATGGGCAAACCTGGGGCTGGCAGAGCCCCCAGAGCCCCTGCAGTGGGACCAGTGCTGGGTGGCACAGGGGGCACCACCAGAGGCTCTTCTTGTGCTTCCCAGGGCTGCTCCTCAGTGCTCTGGCCCTCCTCTCCCCCAGCTTTTGGTCCGGCACCAAGCAGTGCTGGGTGTCAGTGCCCTGGGTGCAGCAGTGCTTCACCCTCTGTTGGGGGTTACAACCACTAAATAAAAGGGAAAAGTCTCAAATCTATTCTCCTGAAGATCCCTGGGGAGATGCTGCATTCCCAGCAGAGGAGGAAGAGCTGTGAGCAGCAGTATTTCCAGGGGTATCCCCTCAGGAGGGAGAGCCACGCTCACTCAAGCAGCCCCGAGTTTGTGGGGCAAACCTGTCACCCTCCCTCTGCCCCACCATGCTCCCCTTTAAATGGCTCACCAAGACCAAAATGTCCTTCCCGTCCCCCCACTACATCCTTCGGAAAAATCCCCTGCCAAGCAAACTTTCTCAGTTCCTTTCTTCCCTCATTGTGTGGCCCAACCTTTTGTGGTATTAATGAAGGAGCCCTCSAATGCATTTTCAATAAACCCCATCTCTAATTGTGCTGGCCCTAGAGGAGAGCAAGTGGGAAAGGCAGAGAAGCAGAAGTGTGGGATAGGCAATGCCTTGTTCATGAGCTTTCTAAGCATCTGCTCAAGTTAATGAGGGTCTGGGCAAGAAATGTGCCAAGCAGCCACGGGGAGCACACACACGAGCACTGTGATGCAGATCCCTGGTGGAGGATGGTGATAAAATGCACCAAGAGATGCTTGGGGACAGTCTGAAAAGTTTGTCCTGGCCTGGGAGGTGAGAGAGAAGCAGCAGCAGACTGTGAGAATCTGGAGCTGGATCCAAATGCATTGTGAGTTTTGGGTAGTTTTGGATCTGGGAATTTGGCTCTGGCCCATCTCTAATTTAATTTGCCTGGCCAGAGTCTCCTCAGTGCTCCCCAGAAAAGAGGGGTGATTGAATTGACTTCCGTAGAGTTCCTTAGGATSTGTGCCAGTAAAACCATTTGAATCTGGTTGTGTGAAGGCACACGGGTGTGTGCCAGTGTCCTGGCTTCGTGTTTCTCTGGGAAATTTGTTAGGGACAGTGGCAGCCCCGAGTGGGTGGGTGGGCAGGACACAGATGGAGAGGGAACGCTCGTGTTTGGAGCTCTGTTTGTAATGGCACACAGCACCACCAGCAGAACACTCTGAATTGGGGCATTTCCTGCTGTCATCTCCATAATGTGGTGTAAGTACCTATGCTCCTCAGCTAAGATGACTTTTGACGCATTTGCCAAAGCTAATAACCCTTTAAAAATAATTTAAACCTTTTCAGAATGATTCCCCTGATGCTCTAGGGACCAGTAGTCCTTTATTTGCCATAGAGCAGCCAGAGAATGAATAGCAGCACTGTGGACTCCCTCAAACAGCGACCTTATGTGAGATGTAGCGATTACAGCAATTAAATCCTCTTTGCCAAGGCAACCAGGGCTTTATTTCTAACTGAAGTTACATTTTTTTCCCCCAAATGAATCTCTTCTGCATGCATTATTCATTTTTCTTTGGAACATTTAGCCTGTGCAAATTCCACGAGCTCAAATTCAGTATTATTACTTATTAATTATTGTGTTGAGGTAATGTCTAGGACAGACTGCCCCAGGAGGTCAGAGGGCACTGGGTTCCCCTGCAGCCAAAAACAGAGTAAGGCCACAAACATTGCCCTGAGATGGGGGTTGAAAATTTAACAGCATTTGTGGAACAACTCGTGAGAGTTTGCATTTGCATTTTGCTTGACTCCAAAACCCACGTCAAGGAAGTTTGGGGATTTTGGTCCAGTGGATTCTTAGGCCAGTACAGTTCTGACCATACCCTTAAATTGAAGAAGGTTGGTCATGTCAGCTCAGACATTTGAAGTCCAACTGCATTCTCCTCATTGTGGCTCTTGCTTGGAAAAGGGAAGGTCAGTGATCAAAAATAATGGTTAAAGTGCAACATTTTATTTAACAATTTTGGAAATTCTAGCTTAGGACAATCTTTGGAATCCTTTGTTTTTAAGGACATGTGCTACACTCTCCTTTTAAGATTACGTGAGTTCATTGTCTCTTTCTGATATTACATAAATAGCCTCTTGATTGACAAGGAAACTAAAATGATTCTGTTTAAATCTGTACTGCTCTCCTAAGAAATCTACATTCATTATTCCTGGGATGACTGAAAGATTTACAATAGTTTATAATCTGGTATCATTTCATTCTTCTTCTTGGTATTATTAATCACCTTGTCATGAAACGTCAGGAGAACTTTGTTCAGCTTGCATGATTTGGGCTGAGAAAGCCATCCTTTAATATTAATGTTTCTTAGGAAATTGGGTAGATATCTTTGCATTCTGGGAACCATAAAATGGATGAATGATGTCCTCTGACTAGACATTAGATGCTTACAGGCTGCTGAAGCTGAAGAATGGTTGAAAAAGCCCTGCAGCTGTACCACAGTGGGAAGAAAAAKGACCTTGCAGAGCAGATCTGGTTCAGGTCAATGTCTGGTTGTAGATCTGCAGGCAGGAGCGCCAGGCAGGACGGTGTTTGTGGTTCTCCTGGAACTYCACATCAATGGCTGTGCCTCACTGGGGACATGAAACCCAGGTCCCGATTATTTGGTCATTGAAAGATTCTGGGTTGCATTTCCYGAGCCTGGAGGCAGTCAACCAGGATCCTGGCTGGCTTTCAGCTGCAGTAATTACAACTTGCCAGCTCAGATTTTCTCTGCCTCTTAAATCACATCCGCTATTTTTCACTTCCTTTGCTAAACTGCTGTGTCCCCTGTGYTGTTGTTGGTGATAATAGTTCTAATGCTTTGCCTATTTATGTAACGYTACTTTATCTGCAATGTCTCACAGTGTTTGTACAATGAACGTCTGTCATTGCTTTCATTTTACAAATCACTGTTTTTATTGCTCATGTTCCAGCGATACACCTCAAAGAGCAGATGCTCTCCAAAAAGAGGAAGGCAAAGCCTCCCCTACCCTCAAAATGTTGTTTTCCAGYGAGGGAAGAGCTCCTGCTTTGTCCCTTGGGTGTGTGAGCAGGGCAGATGGGTTTGGGATGGCCCAGACGTTCCCAGGGATGGCGAGCTGGGGGTGGGCAGGGAGGCGCCATCCTGCGGGTGCCCCCCAAGGGGCGATGCCCACCCCTCTGCGGGCAGCCCTGCCGCGTCCCTCCGCCCGGCAGGGCTCGGCTCCGAGCTCAGGCCAGGAGAGGGCAGMGCGGGCCTGTGCTGCAGCAGGAGCCCCGGCAGGGGAAGCGCTCCGGGAGCAGCCGCCTTGAGACGGGTTCACAGGGCTCGGGGATGGGGGAGGACGCGGAGCTGAGTCCGTGTTTCASAAGGCTGATTTATTATGTTATGATATATATTACATTAAAACTATGCTAAAAGAATAGAAGAAAGGATTTCATCAGAAGGCTAGCTAAGAATAGAAAAGCAAGAATAAAAACAAAAGCTTGTGTCTCGGACAGAGAGTCCGAGCCAGCTGGGCTGTGATTGGCCATTGATCAGAAACATCCACACGAGC
>JACDOX010000081.1:2516512-2532339 GCA_014549065.1 Cardinalis cardinalis
CCAGGCTCGGGGCATCGCCGGCCGGGTCTCTGTACAAATCACCAACAGGACAGGACTGCTGGGAACTGCCTTGAGCTGTTGTATTTTCCAGCATCAGCCTCATTACATGGGTTTGACAATGGGAAGATGCCAGCAGCTCACATCCCAGGCAGCAGACAATGAACTTAATGTCACAGCTCACTTTAAAAGTTTTTTGACCAATCCCACAAAGCAAAAGCACATTGACAGTGGTTYTATCCAACCACTATAAGMACAYGTACCTTCAAAATTCCTTATTTCTAATACAATACCTGCTTGTGAGCYTTCAAACACAATGCACAGAGCTCCATTATTAAGCTTAGAACTTCTTAATATCTCACTAGATGCACTTTTCTGCAGCTAAGGGAGTTATTCTAGACAAGCTTTAATAGACAGACCATTGTTCTGTTTGTCCCTGTCTATCTGTCTATCATCCTCTATTTGTYCTCATCTGGGCTCATATCTGCAGTTTCCTACACCAAATTAAATGCTTGTACTGTGGTTTATTCCCTTCTTTTTTCTCCTCCTCCCTTCCTTAAACACTTTCTGAGAGCTGTTGCATTTCCTCTTTATGAATGGACTGTGCCCTGTGTGAGCTGGATATTGCAAATGCACTTCATAAAGCAAATTTCCCCTCTGGTCTGAAGGTTAAGAAGCTTTAAGTGAGATTGTCTCTTTGCAGAACAACTTTCTTTTTCAGATTTGAAAAACAATGGAARTGTAGTTAATGTTCAGCCTGACAGAGTCTTAGCAAACATATTAAGAGTTTCATTTAATAAAATCATATTTCACTTCCATAGACAAGAAGCAGAATAGACTTGAGTCTTTTTTAATGAATAAAGTCCTTAGTAAGGTACTTGCAATCTTTCTTTATGTAAGGCTCATTCTCAGGTTTTTTTTTTCTTTTAGGAGCTAGGAAGATTTAGTGCAGCATTTTCTAAATTGTGTCGTGCTTCCTTTGGAATAGAATGTTAAGGGAAATGTATCTTAATGTTAAAAAGATGTGAAACAAAAATGTGGTTTTTCCCCAAAGAAAAGTTAAACATTTGGAAGAAAAATGTTCTTCATGGCAATTTCAATTCTGTTAAAAACACATTTACTGTCAGAAAATAACGGTGCTGGATGAGCTCTAATAATAAACCAATTTGTGTGTACCAGGGGAGTGGACTTTTTCAGCCTTTTGTTGTAAGTCATGCTGGAAGGGCTGCCACTGGGCTACAAGAGCACGGATATTTTCACACTGGGATTTGTGTCTGCTTGAATTATGTGAATAACTCCATTGAAGTACAACTGGGGAACAATTCATCATGTGACTTATTAAAACATTGCTTTTTTACTCCCTTCAATGATGTTTGAGCAGCTCCATGTATTTTTCTCTCAGATTTTTCTTTTTAATTCTTTTTATTCTTAAATGTTCTGTGTGCACAGTGCCTCTATTGTACAGCCCAGAGCACGTGGCAGCAAATTCCTGATTTCTGGGGAACTGGCCTGCTGCAGCTCACAAATGCCATTAATGGGCTGCGTGTGAGCTGCATTCTGGGGGCCCCAGGCTTGCACAGTGCTCCCCTTCCCTTCAYCAGCCAGTTTGTTGAGATCAGCAGGTGTACCAAAGCATGCAGATTTAAAATTTGCTTTGAGGAAAATGGAGTGGSGTTTTTTGCCCTGAAATGAGCTGTTTCTCTGAACATCACTGCCAGCTCGCTTGCTCGGGAGGATATTTGCAGAAATGGAATGCAAAAGTGGTACAAATGCAGCCAAGTTGAATACATTTACAGATGTAAAAGGCTCAGGCTTTTGCAGGCTTGTAAATCTCTTTGGGGTGAGCACTGTCACTCGGTGTGGGTTTATGGAATCTCGTGTCACAGGTCCCTAAACACATCAGCCCTCAGGTGGGTTTGGTGCTGGTGACAGTGACAACGCTCAGACACCTGCAAGGCTCTCCTCAGCATAGGTACCCTTCATCCTCGCTGGACCCCAGTCAGTCATGCTTGATAACAGTGTGGAAATTGGATTTGTCATCTGGTAATCCCCCAGTGATCGATAATTAGTCGTAATTACGCGCTGTTTAAGAGCTGAAGAGAGAAAATTGAAGTTTGTGGCCGGAGGAGGAAATGAAGAATGGCAGGCACACCAAGGTGTTTGGCATAAGAGAAATGCAGYTAAAGAGCTGAATTTTCACAAAGAACAGGGGGTGAAACTGCCTTCTCTGCCAGGCCAGGTCACAGGGCTGAGCAGGATAGTGCAGACCGTGGTGAGCTTGCTGTCCATACAGCATCATGACTTGGACAACAAGGAAGTTTGCTTTTTTTTTTAGCCTCCCAGAAATGTGCCAAGTGTGAAGTGTCACAAGCTGTTATTTGTAAAGTATTCTTTGAAACTTCTCCTGTGTTTACAATCAGAGCTCCTTCCCCCAGCTCAGTTTGAATTTTTGTCCAATGTATGAGCTAGGAGCAGCTGAAGTCCTTGAGTGTTCACTCATGGGACTGTGCCATCCTCTGCACTGTCTCCAAAAAGGTACTGCCTAGACACCTGGTTTGGTTTCAGATGGATGAGGAAAGGTCTTCCTTCTCTTCCTTTTGCTTTCTTCTCTGCTCCAAAGAGCACAACAGCTCAGGTTTCCAGATGGGCAGGGATGTTTTTCCAGCTGTCTCTGAAAATCTCGTTGTGCTGTCCTGGGATTTCTGTACCAGCTTTGCAGTTAAATCTGCCACTGGTAATTCTTCTCAGCCACAGAGCCAGAGAGGGTCTGTGCTGCTTTGGAGTCATACCCATGGGTGATTGCCTCGTGTGGCTGATTGTCACTCTCCAAACAGACATGCAAAATGGAGCTGTTTAACTGCAGGAGGTGGGAGTGAAGGAGCTGGAGCAGACCTATTACCCAGTGGTACGTGAGAAAGAGCCAGCAGAATTTATGGTTTCTGAAGGAGCAGTATATTTTTAAGCTTCTTGTATTCCTACACTTCACAGCCCAGATTAGCAGATTGTTGACAGCTCCATGATATATTTGCTGTCACCTGGCTGGAGTCCGAAGCAAGTGATAAATTTTGAGTTTGAATGAGCTCGTGTGACATGCAGTGACAGATATATTTTTTGTTACTACAAGTATGTAGCGTGTCCTGTGCTTGGGGACTTTGGTGCTATTCTTGCTGTGGCCATGAGTGATTTGCTTGTTTTCCTTGTGCTTCTGCCTCGCCATCCAAGAAAAGGTGGGGAAAATGACACATTCCTCATTTGCTGTGCTGGCTCCTTCCTCTTCTGCCGTGCTGCAGCCTGACACAGGCTCGGATCATCTCCTTTGGGTTCAGCAGAGCCCTTCTGCTGGCAGGAGGGAGCAAGGGCTCTGTGCAAAAGGATCCAGCACTTCCAGTTGCTRTTGCTGGGTTTCATTTGTCTTGGATATGTGTCATGGGAATTTACATGCAGAAACCTGGGGTGTTTTTGAAGTGATACTACTGTATTCTGGGAAGATGCACCTCCCAAAATACACATTCAACATAGGAGAAGGGGAGCAGGAATCAGTTTTGTCTTCACGTGACTGAACACTTGGAGGAGCTGAATTTACAGATTCTGATTGTGGGTAAAGCCTTAGTGCTCTATATTGGTGAGCTCTATTCTGACAAAGCTTCAGGRTAGAATAGCAAAGAAAAAAAATGTGAATATACATAATTAAAATGCCTACTTTAAACTTCATGTCATATTTTTAACACTAAATTGGAGTTAAGGAGTTCAGCTTTCCTAGAGAGTTTTCCTGAGGTTTTAAACCCTGGATACTTCCAGAGAGCAAGAGATTTGGGGCCAACAGTCCCTTTAAATCATAGGGGCTGTGCCACTTTTACATACCTTGGGGTGAAGGCTATGATAATTAATGGATTGCAGGGATGAATATTGCTTCCATTAAGTGTAAGTTAAATATTTTTGGAACAAAAGAATTATCCAGGACCATAAACCCAGTTTGCTTTGATACAGRTGGTAGAGACTGAGAGGGATGAAGAAGCAGGGAAGCTGCATCTTTCCACATCAAGGAAGTGTTTTGCTTTTGTGCTGGCAGAGCAAGGGATCAAGCCTGGGCAGAAAGTTTGAGGGTTGTGTCTGCTCATCARTGCTTGAGAGAGCTCACATGAGGAGCTGACGTTGCCTGGTTTGGTGGGGCTGTGTTTCATGGGCACACAAGGATCTGTGTCCAGCCCAGAAGCATCTCTCATCTGGCTCTGAGCCTGCCCTGTGACAGCTCTCTGCTGCTTGCCTCTTGCTCAGCTCCTCCAGCAAGGGTGGAGACACTGAAGCATCTCCAAAACTCTGATGTGCTTAGACATCAAAAATGGAAGGTGCACCTCTCTCCTGTGATTGCCTGCCTYAGGGGGGAGAGCATATGTACAGCAAATGGACACTTACATAACCCTGTTAGCTTCCACTGGCTGATTTCAACTGTTGGTTTGCCACAGGGAGCTGGAGGAGAAGAATTAGGTAATATAAATAGAAAGATGACATCCTCCAAAAGAGCACCATTCAGCACATATTGCTGGCTGGCCTCATGGTTCAGAGCTGATAAGCAAATTTGGCCTGGATCCTGTTGCAGCATTTGAGGATGGCACCAGCAGAGCAGAATTGGCAATATCAGCAGAGGTGGACGCTGTGGATGTGATCCCTGCCCGCAGAGCTGCCTGCAGGAGCTGCTCTCTGTGGCAGAAACCTAGGGCCAAATTAATTGTGATTAATTTTGATTACAGACCATTCTCTTTGAAGTGACTCTCGAGATGAATCTGTCCCATGCGTACTTTAAAGGGCAAGTTGCTCACAAGTGCTTCTGCTAATGCATCCTCCAGGTTTATTTCAGATATCCTCCTTTTTCTCTCAGCAATTGGTTCCTGGTGCAAATACAGACACTTTGCATTAATTCCCTGCAGGGCTTCTATGCCATATTTTTAGGCTTTTGAGTGGCATTGTGGAAAACATGAAAGCATTATGGTAATGATCAAGGCCAATTCTTGTGTTCTTTATTCAAATATCAGTTGTGGGGGGGAAGCCTGTGATGCTTAATCATGCAAAAATCCTCCTAAGAGCTCATTTAAGTGAGGGTTTGAGTGGGGACCTCAAGATTTGGCCCCTAGTGCATGATGGATTTTAACAACAGCGAGGTAATGATTAGGTGGAAGAATGTAAGTACAAGTGGTTGAAGTGCTGGCATGAAAAAAGAGTGAAGAGTATTGTCCGTTCAACACCGCAAGGAGCTGTTGCATATGATTATATTTAATGAAAAGAAAAGTACAATGAATGCACTTTAAAGTGAATTCCTCCCCCTGTTCTTTTCATTTGTTTGGGAATATTCTGTGGGCCTGACTGAAGGCTTTGTCTGGTCTAGCAGGAGCCTCTCAGCTGCCTAATAGCAGTGCAGAAAGTGTGGCACAGCACCTTTTCTTACTTATTTACTGATCAAAAGGAGTGTTTACAGAAAGCTGTGCTTTGCCCCCATTTCAAGAAAAGCCACCTGTGCTTCACTCCTTGAGGTCTTCTGAAAGCTCTGTAATGGGAAGCATTTCCCACAACGAACAAACAGCCCAATGTATTTGAAATGGAAAATTTCTGATTGAAATGGGCATCTCAGAGCTTCCAGCTGCTGGCGACCGTATGGCAAAACAATTGCAACGTTTGCAATCTCTTTGCAGAAGCTGCTTATCTAACAATCAGGACAGCTTTAAATATTTAGTTGAAACTGGTTGGTTTCAAGTATTGAAAAGCACTGGTTTTCCCCCCTCTTTGCCTAATTGAAACAGGGTCATGAGTGCTCAAAGTAGGTCACTTCAGGGCCTTGCAGGTCTCTGCAAAGAGGGAGAGGAATTGGGAAATKATCAGGTTCCCTTGGAAGCTGTATTTTGAAGACCTTTCTAAACAAATGTGAAGATTTCGAGGAGGGATCAGGAGCAGAGCAAAACTCCCCAGATGTTTTTCCATTCATAGGTAGAGATTGAGAGGGGCAGGAAGCTCTGAGGTTGGGGCACTGGCCATGGGCTAAACTTGAATCGAGTTGGTTTTCTGTGTCATCTTTCCCCATTTTCAGCCAAGGTCAGTGCTGACCTCCAGCTCGGCTGCCTCCTGAGTTCTCTGCTCACACCTGAGCTCTTTGCTTGGGTGGTTTGTACTTGGGGGACCTTTTGGTGGGTTCCCCTCAACTGATCTCTCACTCCTCTCTCACAGCTTGTTCATGAGTCTCCAGCAAAGCCTTTCCTGACTCCACAACTGTGAGACTCAAGTRCAGGACTCTGGAAAAAAACGTTTTGTGCAGGTGCTGGTGTGGCTGCAGCAGCTGCCATGTCATGGGCTGATGGGCTGTCCATCTCTGCRTCCCAGAAAGTTCTGTACCTAGGTGCAGAAAGTGCAGAAAGTCCTCTGCCAACTAGGAAATGTGGTTTTGAAATTTATCCTTACCAGTCCTTCTGACAGCTGTTCCTATTAGGAACTCAATCAGTACAGCATTGTGAATTCAGTCAAGTTTTCCCTTGACATGCTATAAATGTATTAAGTGATGAAATGTCATAGAATCAAAGCAAATTTGCACTTATTCCAGAAAGAAATCTGAATATGGAACTGTTGGAGCRGTGATGGGGTAAGCAGAGATTTGCATTCTTTTGCTTCATAATGGAAGTTCTGAATAGTTGGGTTGACCTCCCAGTTAATGTAATGGTAATGCTGCTGTAGCCAAATTGTTTCTCATTTCCAACCATTTTTGATCAAGTTTGAATCCGAGTGTTTGTGTCTGGTTGGTTCTGGTTTGCAGCTGATGGATTGACAATGGGGAGGGTTCTGACTCCACTGTCCTACTCCTGTGTGTCTCTGCAGAATTCTCTTCTGAACCATAGGAAGTGATCAGGGATGAAAAGGGGGACCCCTGGCAAATCTCTGATTGTTCAAGCAACCTGCCTTTTGTCTTGAGTCACCTTGAAGAAAGTAGCTTTCCACTACACAAAAGGGAAAATCTGCTTAGTACAGTTTTGGTTTTGATTAAGAGCGCAGCTTCCAGCCGGCTGTGCCGCTAATCTGCCTGATGTAGAAATGGGCACCTTTTAAGAAGCTGCAGCCCAAAATTAATTTCAGCAAATGCATTCGCTCCTTGAAGAAGCCCTGCTAAAGGGTTTGAAGTCTGGAGATGCTGCAGCTGTTGGGAAGCTTGTCAGGCTCAGGAGGAAGAGCTGAGYTGTGTGTTGGACGTGTGGCGCGGTTGGTGATGGGTGGATGTGGCGGCTGAGCTGGYGCTGCTCGTCCTGCTGTGATTTAGATGTAAAAAATGTGCCCTGTGGCACTCACACCTGCCTTCAACCCTCCTCGAGTCCTTCCTGGGACACAGCCATTATCCTGTCCAAGCCCTGRGCCTGCAGGAGGCTGAGCCATCAATAATACTCGTTGTCATCTCCCAGACAAAGCTTTCCTGTCCCCTGGCTTTGTGGGAGCCTTTCACAGCACAGCACTCTGCAGGGAGTGACAAAAAGCCACTCAAAGACATTGAGGTCTCTCCTTGGTTTGTTTCAAGTCTGCACATCTTGAGATTTTTCTTATTCAAGCCAAAGACAATTTCCATGCGTGGGGTAATCCCAAGATTTGGCTTTATGACCTAAATGCAGCCAATTTTGTGACRTCAGTGCAGGGTGGCTGGGCTGAGGGAGGGCTCAGTGTTGTCTCCTTTTAGGGGCTTTTCTTCTCTCTCCTCCCTCCCCTTCCACAGTGTACAATGCATCTGGAGTTCTCCRAGGCCATTTCCAGAGTGTTGTGATTCATCAGTAATGATGCTGCTTTAAATCCATTGTTTGTTTACTTTTCATAAAAGTCCCCAGCTTTAAAACCCACTTTTCAACTTTTGTTTCATTCAGATTTATATTGGTCTTGGGAGAAAAAAAAAAAATCCTGTGCTCTTTGCCTTTTAGCATCTGCYTCATTATCCATTATATTTCAATTCTTATTTATTCCAATGAAGGAATATAAATGTTGAAGCATTCTGCAGAAAGTCAAATGAACTGCCAGCAGTAAATAGCATTTTTGATCAATTTATTCATTTTTCTTTCTGTTTGCAAATTGCTTGTAAATATGCCTCCATTTGTACAACTTTGGAATTATTCTTCAAACAGATTACTTGAGTTGTCTCGTAGGCAGAATTTCATCTGATCAGCTGTAACTTGGTGTTATTTATTTTTAAGAGCAACCCTCCTGTTTATGCAGTGCTTTGGCAGCACTGTCCTGATGCATTGGCTTGCACACTTTCTCTAGATCAACTTTTCACTAATTTTAGGAGTTAAATAAACACCAATGACTGTGCTGTTTCATTCCTAGCTTTGATACATTTCCAGCCCTTTGTCCTTGTGTTTATTTTAGTATTCCAACTCTTGCTCTGCATTCAGGTTGCAATTAGCTTTCCCCCCAGTATTTCCTAGCAGTTCATAATGGATTTGACCTGCCCTATCCATTTATTAGCCTGATCTTTATAAAAAGTCTTTATCATAGCACTCTCTGAAATATCTACAACCCACAAAATCCTGAAAACTCCTCTGCTGTGAATTTCCAATCAAATTTCTTTGCTCCACAGAGCAGAGCTGACTTGGGCAGGAGTTCTTAAGGTGGGCATAATTGTTCCTTGTGAGACATTTAATGAAAATGAAATCTAAAATCAATGGTCATCTGCTGAAACAGCATCTTCCTAGAARTGTAAGATTTGAGCTTACTGGTACTTCATGGCTGGCATCTTTGCCTGATGGTCCTGGGGAGTTCAAGTGGTCACAGAGTACTTTCTCCCCTTATGCAAGGCTCTACCTGGCTGTGTAAAAGCAGTCTTACATCAGGTGTCATGTTCAGCATAAATTGAGAATGTGGAGGAGGCTGCACTTTTAAACCTGTGGCAGGAAATCACATTAAATTCAATGTAATTACATTGTTCTAGAAATGTGATTATGTGTTTCAACTACCAGCCTCCCACTAAATTACTTCAGATCAGTCTCAATCTGTGGAATGAAATCTGCCTGATTTAGATGTAAAAAATGCAATAAATATGAGGAAATGCATTTTGCATTTATATTTTATGTTCACCTGTGACTGCTTATTACATTCTCCAAATCCAGCCTTTCCCCATCTCCCCTGCTGCGTGCAGGGAAGTTAAACCCTGACTTTGCTTAATATCAGGATTTAGTCTTTGCAGCACCATGYGTATGACATTGGCTACTTAATTTCACATAAAGCTGCTGAGGGATCTTAACTGCAGGAATATTGAGTAAAGAAAGGGGTTCCTCAAGTGAAAATAAGATAAAATATTCCCAGGACTAAGCCAAAGCTTGAATGTAATGATACTTCTGAGGTTCCAGTGTTCCAAAAAGTTGAAAAGATGGATAATACTGGTATTTCTGATAGAGTTTGAGATTACAGCTTGCAGACCCACTTTTGAAGCCCACTGCTAGTCTGGTGGGCAGAGTGTTAAAGCTGASAGTAGTTGTGCCTGATGTTAATTGAGGATGATGCCTTGACAGTGACGATTCAAGCCAGGAAGGCAACACCACCAGGAAGGAAAGGAGTGCTCTCAGAGCCACTGACAATCAAAAGATGTCAGCCTTMTATTTCGTGATTTTTTGAATGGTGCCTTTCTAATTTGAGCTCTTCATCAGCAAATCAGATCATTTATAGCCCGGGTGTCAGATTAGAAAGCAATCTCAGCCCAGGAAAACACTTTTAATACCCACAAGTTATTGACATTGGTAATTGGGAATAAGGTTTTGTACCAGCAATTACTTCCTGGGAGGACACTGTCCCTGAATGCCTCAGCACTTGATTCTAGGATAAGGTCTGATACAGTGACAATAATTGCTGGAGGGAAAAATTACAGCCACAATCAAGCAGGCATCAAGAAACATCACCTGTGCAGGAAAGTGCTCTGGAAGGTGAGCTCCACCTCGTGTTAATGTTGCAATTGGAAAGCATTTCTGACTTGTAGGTGCAAAACTGTGTCCACAAAAATACAGGGCAGATTGCTTTGCTTTTGTTTCTTCATCCCATGGATCTTCTGTGGRAATAAGCAGAATAATTGAATCAGGCTGCATTTCTCAACCTTTTAGTCCCAACAGCATCTYCTGTGTGCAGAGCACCACGAGAATGGGTGACTTTTTGAAAGGGGAGAGCTTGATTGATGAATAAAGCTTCTCCAGTTGTCTCTGGCTAACTCAAGTAGAAGATAATTTTAAGCCTCCCACCCCACCTCCTTTCCACGCAAGGTCTCAGTGAATGGGTTTTCCCCTTTGGTTCAATGGGTCTTTGAATATCTCAGCAGTGCAGTCACAAGGACCACGGAGATCAAGGCTCTGCAGCTCTAGAAACCAYTCAGATGTTCTGTGAAGATGAAGTAGGGAGGAGCATAATTAATCTTTCTGTCTCTTTCTAGATGTTTAAGATCAGAAAATGTCATTTTCTGAGAAGAGCTGGGGAGGAGCTCAGGGGGAAAAGGGCTTGTTTTCAGGAATTAATCCCCTGGTCTGTAGGACTGGGCTCCTGAAACAGATCTAAAAGTGCCTGATGTAGGAGAACAAGGAACATTTCTTCCATCTTGGTGCATTTTATAAACCATTTCAAGTATAATTAAGGTCCCCTCTCCACCCCTGAAATTGTTATGCATATTCATTTGCATATGATGAACGATATTATTTAATGAAGAATTTTATCTTTTTGTTTTGCACTGCTGTATCAGATTTTTCCTATCCTGAGAAATACATTTTTATGTTAGAGTCCCCAAGGCTGGCCTGCTGAGGGCCTTGTCTAGCCCTGCTGTCCAGCCTGGAGAGCAGAGCTGTCCTGCCTRTCCCCATGTCCCCAGCTGAGGAGGAAATCTGCTCCTCTGGACACCCTGGGAGCTGAGGGCTCCCTAGAGACAGCTCTTCCCCTGCAGGCACAGGGAAGAGGAGCCACCAGGACACTTGTTTTACACATCCCCTTGGAGCAGGAGAGGAGCTGCTGCTGTTTTCCTGCTCAAGCATAACAAGCCGTAATTAGTTTAGCCCTGGGTTGTTGGTGCTTGCTGCACAGGCTCAGGAGATGTGTGTGTGCTCACGTTGCYTGTAGTTAAGGATTCTGGTGTAAAACCACGCTGGCATCACCCTCGCTCCACTCACAGCCGGGGTTTGACCGGCCCCAGATTCACAAGCAGATGTTAAACATCCTTAACACAKGCAGATGATTTTGCCCCCAGATGCCAAGCTGTGAGACCATCACATGGCACCACGGAGCTGAGAGCACAGCGTGCTGYCCCTTGTTAGCATGACTTAACAGCTGATTTCCTTTATTGAAGGTTTGGAATCCCCCTAAGCACAGCAGATTCCCTCCCTGAATTAGATTGTCTTTCTGTGGTTAGAGCCTGTGTATCAGAGCAATTGCAGTATTCACATCCTCTAAACAAGGCTCATTAATCAAGAATTCATGACTAACAGGGTTAGGGACTAGTGAAACWGGGAAAGCAGAACAGAGATGGGAAGTGCTCAATGCTCAGTTGGATACAGTGCCTCACTGTGAGTGTTTTTCTCTGRAAATCACTGAATTGTTATCATGGATTGTGGCTGGATTTTGAGGTAGCTGATTCTGTGGCCCACAACCCTCCCCCGTGGGAAAGCCTGGTTTTGGAGTGTTGTTGAGACACAATGTTTTCCTTGACATTGGAAAGTTTAAGAGGCTTCCTGGTGTCTAGCACCTAGGCCTGTGTAGTCTTCATAAAACATGAGTTGTTCCTCCCCTCCCTTTTTGATTGTGACCTTTGGCAGAGATGATTTTTCATCTGGTGTTTGAGGATGTGTAAGGAGCTTGAATCAGAAAGRCTGGTCAAGAAAACAGGCTCTCCAAAATCAAAGCTGTGAGAGTGGCTCGTTCATATCCTCAGAAGTTGAGTTCCTTTGCTTTTYGTCCTCCAGAAGTTCTCCAGGGCAGTGCTGAGTGTTGGAGCCACCTGTGGTTCTGCCTGTCACAATCAGCTGCTGMTCAAGGACCTTCCTTTAGTCCTTCCCCCTTGGCAATCTCCTGAATGAATGCTGATTGCCCCCAAACTAGAGAAATATCTCCTTTAGCAAGGATGTGACTGAGCTGTGGTGGAGGATCTGCTGTCCTTGCAGGGGCAGTGCTGGCTCTGCAGCTGAGACCAAAACAGGGAAATCCTGGTGGCTACAGCTGCAGTGGTAAAGGAAAAATGCTAAAAAAGGAGGTTCTAGGATGGTGTTAGGAAGGAAAGGGAAAGCTGCAGAGGGAATGGTCCCACCCCTCTACTGATTAAGGAAGTGAACGAATCCCTAATCCTGGAATACTCTTCTGAACACAGAGACAAAATGGGAGCACATTCCTCTGCCACTGAAGCCTCCAGTTTTTGGTTATGGCCTCTTTGTCCTGTTCTGTCCCCAACTTTTTATCACATGCACGGGTCCAGGACTCAGGTCTTTGTTAGAGATTAACGATCTGGAAATGGATTTGGCCTCCTGACATCTGCAAATGTAAAAAGAAGCCAGAAGCAGAGTGTGCAGCTGCCTGTCACCCTGCTCTTGCTGTGCCAGACCTGTCTGTCCATGCTATATCATGGTGGAATCCATCCTGAAGCCAGCTGCTGTCTGTGACTGATCTTCTGCCCTATGAACACTTGAGTTTAATTTAAAAATTGCTGTAAGGATTAAAGAATCCTTCCCCAATCCTGCTACTCCAGGGTGAGTAACTTCTTTTGACAGGCAAGTAAAATGCCATTGGTTTCTTGCATCACCATCAATCACTCTGGTAAATGGCAAGTAATTTTTGTGTGGTGGCTGGTAGATTTTCCTGACAGCTTTGCAGRGCTGGATAAGCTTTCTAGGTTGTGGCAGCACTGTGAGCAACTCACTTTGGAGGGCTGAATTCTCCTGAACTCTTTCCCATCTTTGGCTCTGGAGCTGCTGGGCTCTGTCTCTCAGGCATCAGCTTGCAGAATGATGTTTTGGCCAGATCTGAAGAGCAAAAGCTGGGACTTGGAGCTTCAGGGTGTCCAGAGGCAAAAAAACTGTCTGTTCATCTTCAGAGCTGGAAACATTGCAGGCAAATGCAGGCCGACAGGGTTTGGCACCATCCATTTGTGGGGCTTTCCCTGGACTTCATTGCAATGGATTGTGGACCCAGCCAGCCTGTACTGCACAGCTGGGCTCAGACAAGAGACCAAGCTTGGGGTTTGCAAAATTGCAAAGAAAATTTGCAAAACTGCAGAGTTCCAAAGGAGGATTCAAGGAGTCGATCTACCTGCAGAGAGTGTTCAGGAAGCTCTTGAGAAGCACCACCTGGAGAAACCAAACTGGGCTGCCAGACATAAAAGCTGTTGGCACCGTGGCCAAAGGGCTGACTGGGCTACCTGAGCACCAGAGTGAAGTGCTGACTCCTGAGGAGGGTCTTGGAAAATTGTCTGCAGGTTGGGGAAAAAAGTCTTATAGTGAAGAAAGAAGAATGGAGGGAAAAAAAGCCAGGGTGAAAAAAGTCTTTGATGTTTTGTCCCAGCTGGAGGGCTGTTCTCATCAGAACTGGCTCGTTATTAGCCTGCTCGGTGGTCATTGGTGCCTGGAGTACAAACCACATAATCATAATGCTCACTAAAGTTTTCACTACCAGCAGAAAAATGCTTTTCTGCTGTAATATATGGTGCCACCTTTTCAAGAAAACTACTGGCCTGAGCTATGCTGGAAATTGAATTCTATCTTGTGGAAAGGGAGATTATTTCCTAAGGTTCCCTTATTCACCRTCCTGGCACACAGTGCTCAAGGTAAAGGTGCACTCCAGGATGATTGATTGGCAAGCGTGAGAGGACTGCTGTTCCATGTGACAGGGATATAAAGAAGGATATTTTTATTTTTTGACAGTGAAGGGGAAATGGCATTACTAGCAATATTCAGCAATGTACTCTGCAGCCCCAGTTAGCTCTGCATATTTTATGGCATCCATTTTCTTTCTTCGATTAAACAACATAAAACCCCATAAAATACTCCAATAAAAACAACAACTACTCTAGTTCAGGCAAAGTTCTCGTGGCCTTTTTAATTCTGGGAGGATTTTCATTGCTGTGTTGGTTTTATTTTTTTTCCCTTCCCTCTAACTCCATCCCTTGTGCTCAGGTCAGTGTCTCCTTGCCACAGCCTGGGTGGAGGCCCTGGTGCCAGCCTGTTCTGTGCTGCTTTCAGAGTGCTGAGCAAGCCTGGGATAATGCAGGGTAGATCCCCTAAAGACCACTCCACGCTGGATGTGCCAAGGGTTGGGATGACTTCAGTGGAATTAGAAGTGTATATAGTTTTCAAACATTTGCTCTTTTGAATGATCATTTTTAGTTTATTTTTCTGCTGGTGCTGCTTGAAGCAACCCAGGAAGGTTCTTTTGGTCCTAAGTCATAYATACTGATGTCTGGTAAAAGAGAATGAATTATAATAATATATTATAGGATTTAATAAACTTTTAAAGGGAGATGTCAGAGACTCCAGGATGGTGGGGAAATTCAGCTGCAGTGATGGAGTGTTTTAAATGCTGTAAACCCTGCTCCAGTATTGACCAGGACATGCCATGGAGCTCGTTATCTGCCTTGGCAAGGACAGGGATGGAAAGTTTTTATTTTGTTATTGTTTAGGTTCTTCCAGAATCTCTGACCTTCAGAGCTTTTTTTATTTGTAGAGGCAGAAAAATGACCCTTTTATAGCAGWGCTTTGTCTCCCAGGAGGCCTGAACTCTGTTCAGGCTGCAAATGTTTTTGCAGTGATGATCTCTGGAAGGAGCCTTTCAATAAAAAGAAACCTGTAAGTAGCTTTGTCTTTGCAGGGGGAAACTTCTGCCTTACTTTGATTTTTTTTCATTATGGTTTCCAAAGCTGTGTTTCTGCATGATTGCAAGAATTCCAAGTTCAAACACTTTGAACTCCTTCAGGCTGGTAATGCATATTCTCCCTTAAAACTTCTGGGTTTTAAGGAAGAGTTTCATTTCTTAGAGCACTGCATCGGTTTCAAGGTAAAGGACATGGTCTGAGCCTTTTAGATCTTTCAGAGAAAGGYTGAAGAGACTGGAGGGGCTTTGATTTTTATTCTGTAGATGTGTTACAGAAAACCACTCCAGCTTTTCACCTCTCCTCTCTGCAGAGAAGGTTTAGCACAAATTGTTGTGTTGGAGGGAGGAGGGCACGGAGTGCAGTCCTGGGGGTGTCTGAGGGCACTGCCAGCACTCCCAGCTCCTGGGACCACCATCCACCATCCTAGGACACCATCCACCATCCTGGGACCACCATCCACCATCCTGGGACCACCACCCACCATCCTGGAACACCACCCACCATCCTGGGACACCATCCACCATCCTGGGACACCATCCACCATCCTGGAACACCACCCACCATCCTGGGACACCATCCACCATCCTGGGACCACCATCCACCATCCTGGGACACCATCCAGCATCCTAGGACACAATCCACCATCCTGGGACACCATCCACCATCCTGGGACACCACCCACCATCCTGGGACACCATCCACCATCCAGGGACCACCACCCACCATCCTGGGACCACCATCCACCATCCTGGGACACCACCCACCATCCTGGGACCACCACTCACCATCCTGGGACACCACCCACCATCCTGGGACCACCATCCACCATCCTGGGACCACCATCCACCATCCTGGGACACCATCCACCATCCAGGGACCACCATCCACCATCCTAGGACACAATCCACCATCCTGGGACACCATCCACCATCCTGGGACACCATCCACCATCCTGGGACCACCATCCACCATCCTGGGACACCATCCACCATCCTGG
>JACDOX010000081.1:2548857-2571759 GCA_014549065.1 Cardinalis cardinalis
GTTTGTGGCAGGGTTTGTGGCACAGGTGACAGCTGGGAGCCCCCTGTCCCTGCCCTGCTGGGAGCACCATTCCCCCTGCACCTTCCAGTCCCCCCTTCATGGGGCAAGAACCAACCTGGGGCATCCTGGGGTGCTCTGCCAGATGGACATTCTCTCTCAGAGCTCTCTGGAGGTGTTTCTGCATTGAATTCCCTTCCATTCTGCTCCGGAGTGACAGACTCGGGTCTGATGTCCCCTCCAAGCCATCAGGAGAGGGGCTGTGGGGCAGAGATTCCCAATGCCCCTCTCCAGGCTGAGCCTGGGCTTTGCCGAGCTGATTCCCTGCAGTGCCTTGGCCTCCTGCAGGCCGAGCTGTGCCGGTACCCAGCGTCAGCTCAGCACAGGGCAGGCTCTGGAGCTCCTGGAAGATAAATAAGGCCAGAAAGATGGGCTGCAGCCAGTGTACACACACRGAGTGCTGTTCCCCGCCCTGGGGAGGGCATCAGCCGTGCACTCAAACACTTCCCGATGTGTTTATTGCCACAGGAACCCGCCTGGCCCCAGGACAGCCAGCGTGTAAAGTGCCACCAGCAGCAGCAGTTGTCTGACAGAAGATCAATGGCATGTGTTGCTGTGCACAAAAGAGCAGTGACTGCTGCAGACAGCCAGCCTTGCTGGGGCTCRTTTCAGGCCATGCAAAGGCAGCGGGCTGGGTGCCACGGAGTTCACATAGTGCTGGAAAGGGAATGAGAAAGAGGAGCAGAGGGAGAAAGGAAACACAGGGAGGTGTGGAAGGCAGGCAGCAAAGAACTGAGGAGAGATGAGGGAAAAAGCCAGGGAGATGGGGAGAAAAAAACAGGGAGATGGGGAGAAAAAAACAGGAAGATGGGGAGGAAAAAGCCAGGGAGATGGGGAGGGAAAAGCCAGGGAGATGGGGAGGGAAAAGCCAGGGAGATGGGAGGGAAAAGCCAGGGAGATGGGAGGGAAAAGCCAGGGAGATGGGAGGGAAAAGCCAGGGAGATGGGAGGGAAAAGCCAGGGACATGGGGAGGGAAAGCCAGGGAGATGGGAGGGAAAGCCAGGAGATGGGAGGGAAAGCCACTGCTGTCACCCCCTGCCAGATGCTGTAGGTGAGGACACTGGAGTTCCTCAGGAACTCTTGCCACCATGAAAGCCATTTTTCCATGAAGCCAGACTGCAGCTGGKGTGGAAAGGAGAGCTCTSTATTAAACATTAGGGGTGCTTAGGGTGTGGGAAGAAGCCACAAATGCTGTGGTGCTGTGTACTTGGGTGCTTCCCTCCTCTTCTTAGGCCCTTTCCTTGGGTCAGAGGTGTTTTGGGCAAGGAAATGTRCTGTGGCTGTGGGATGCCCATGGCCTTTAGGTCCTGCAGGAGTTAATTTCCTGGCCCTTGGCCACCCCCAAGGCAGCTCTGTCCCCACAGCCATWGATGGAGAGGATTTTATCTTTAATGCAGCAGTTTTCAGGCTGTGACCTCTGTTGTGAGTGATGGAGTCTGTTCTTTGTGGGAGGAGTGTCCAGTGAGGAGCATCTCCACACATTTTCAAACGTAAGCAACTCCACTGAGTCACAMAGAAAACCTGAGTTAGAAGAATTTTAACCAACCTTTATTCTTTACATCTCAGCCTTTTTGTGTGAAAGAAGCCAGGCCAGCTTGGCAGTGTTCCTGTTAGATGAAAGCACTGACTCCTCACAGCAGCTTAGAGAGGACATAAAAATAATAGACAAATTAACAGCAGTAGGAGGGACAGCTTATTGTAGAAAACTCTGGTGTGAGGATCAAATAGCATTTCTGGAGGGTCTTTTTTCCTCTTTCATTTTTTTCCCTTTTTTTTTTTTCCATTCAAGGCCAAGAACAATGAAATTGTCTCTGTGTCCTGTAGGGAGCCCAGTATCCTGGGAGCCGCATGGATTCCCTCCTGGCCAGGCAGCTCTTTGGGGAGGCTGTTTCTGCCTCTCCTGGGCTCAGTGCTGCTGTGCTAGAACGTCCAGCAGAGCTGGGTCAGAGGGAGCAGCGACTGCCAGAGCAGGTAATTGCTCCTGGCCCTGTTTCACCAGCCCAGGAAGGTGCTGGCTGAACCACCCTTCTTGTTCCGTCTTAYTCCATCCCGTGTCATGACCCAAAAGGATCTTTCTGAACAAATGCACCCTTGGTAGCTGGAGCAGCCTGGTGTGCAGTGCAAAGTCAATGTTCTGTTGGCTGGAAATTTTGGAAAGTAAGGAATGTCTTGTTGGAAGAACTCAATACAAACAGAGGCATGAAAATGACTTAGAAAATTAACGTTTGATAAAGATCTCTGGACTTGCCAAACCAGTAGAAAGCTTTGTGCAAATCCAGGGAAAAATGCAGAAAATTTCTTTTGKCATCGTTTGTTTACTGGGACTACAGTGAATTAGAAAAAAAATAGGAAAAAAAAAAGCAACAAACCCCAAATATTGTAACTCCAGACCCTTTGGTCTCTTCCTTGGTGCATAGGAGTGGCTCAAATAAACTCTTCATGAGTGTAGTCCATAGAACCTGACCCAARCCCTATTCTGAGCGACAGAAAAGCGAACCAAATCATTCTGAAATTAGTCTTGTTTTTTAACTTGACCTAATTACCTCGGTCTTGGGTGTATCATTCCTCAACGTGAAGCTTAATATYGATGTAACAGTTGGGAAAGTTTAATTTCAGGGTAGGGTGGTCTGTATAATTAGGGCTGCAGGAAYGTGGCAGGGAGGGAGGCTGGGAGCCGATTCGCAGCGCACGCCGATGAGCGAGCGGCTGCTGCCATCGTCGTTCACCCGCAGGAGCTGCACGGCTCCACCCGGGTGCCAAAGGCGTCGATGGCACGTTCACAGTGAGCAGGGCTCCCCAGGCTCTGCTGTGTCCTGCCTGCTCCCCCTGGGCAGGGTCATTGATGGCCGATGGCACCTGGGCTCCTCAGCGGGTCCATGACCAAAATCCGCCCAGCTGTGGGGAACTTCTAGAGCTTTGCAGGGATCTGTGGCACTTTGCAGCTCTGCTAATTGATAGCTGAAGTGTGTGATAAAGCCCAGGTAACCGTGGCTGCTGAACTCAGCACTCAGAATGAGTCCTGACTCCGGGAACAAAATGGTTGTGGGTTGGATTTTGGGGTTTTTTTCCCTTTTCCATAATTTAATCACCTTTTTACCTTGATGGGTTGAAGTAGCTTTTTCCCTGGTATTTGCTGGGGTGAATACCCAGGAAACACAATTCTTAATACAAACAATCTTATGAATGTGGGGTGTGCACAAGTTTAGGTTTCTGTGCAGCACCTTGAGATACTTTCCATCCCCTCATTGATGGGAAATCCTCATGAATCCTTTTGGAAATCCCAGAGGGAGGGAGGAGACGTGATCCAAACCCTTATGGCAAGAAGCATGACCTGATTGTTCTGTAAATATTGTACTTTTTAATGCAGTCCCAGCTTGCAAACCCATTCCAGACTCAGGAGAGCCCCTTGATGTCAGGTGCCACTTAAGCACCCACTTGTTCTGAAGTACCTGKCTGGTTTTTCATGGCAGGTGTGATGATAAAGGAGGTGCTCAGAGCCTGCAATTAGAGACACCAATCTGCAGAAAATATAAGTCTCGATGGTGAGCCACGTTCTGTATAATGACAGGCATTAGTGTGTCACACCTGAAATACTGTGGAAATCAGAAGCTGGAATTTTCTGTAGTGCAGGAACATTTCTGGGGATATTTCAAGTGTTGCTAAGGAAATTATTTTTGGCAACTGTGCCCAGGGATTTAAGTACCATAATTGGATTGTTCTTTGATATAATAGACTGGAAAAGATTATTGAATGAATGTGAAATCGGGGAGCTGGTGTTTGAGGTGTGTTTAATTCCCTCTTTTACCAGTTTATGAGTTTGGCTTRTAGCAAAGCCTAGTGCACACATTTGGATTCCATTCGTGATGTGTTGACTTGCTTACTTAATAGCCAGYGCATTAAAGTACAAAAGCTAACAACTCATTTATTAGGCATTTAGCCAAAACTTAAACTCATTTTATTGTTAGGAGGTGCTGTTGCTAGACAGGCAAATATTAAGTTTGTTACATTGATTTATTCGGATCATCTGTGCCAAACACATTAAAACAGCCCAGCATTAACTTTGCATAAATTATTTTTTGCTTTAGTTAGAATTTTGCWCTCATTTTGCCATTAATATGCCTCACCTGTGTTTACAACTTTAAAAGTTACAAACTTTTTATGTTTATGTTTTTTATGTTAACTTGAAAAGTTATAAACTCTTGTAAAATGAAAACATGGAAATTGGCTGATGCTTTTGTCAGTGTCAGCGTGTGATTTTTGTTTGTTTCTTGTAACACTGGTGTTTATTTGAGAAGAGCATTAAATGGGAGTTAAGCACTTTGCAGCAGGGCTGTTCACCAGCTCATCTCCCTGGGCTGTGACAGGGGARCCTCCCCTTGGCACTTGCCTGAAAATACCATTTTATTTGGGTATTTCATTCCCAAAGTCCTGTCTTGGGGAACTCACGCTCAGAAGCTGTGTTTATTCCTTCTCTTGGAGTTGGCCTGTGTGGATTTTCCCAGGACACTGTTCAGGGGTTTGCTGTGAAATATTGCAGTCATTWAGGCAAATCAGTAAAGCTTTAGCAAAAAAGCTTTTCTTAAAACCAACTGCCAATAACTTGACCTTGCAAAAATGCCTTTTTTAAATTTTTTTTTTGTTGTTGTTGATGTAATTAATGAACTTGTTTGATTCTTCTGGAGCTCTTGGGCTCACTGGGCTCAAAGCTGGGCATGTTCAAGTCCCAAGAAGAGCTTTGCTGCTGGGTTTGCCCTGCTCCTTGTGTGCTCTGGGTGCTGCATTTTTGGGCTCTTTGGTTGTGTTGGCCGGGGGCAGCAGCAGGACTGACAGAGCTCACCCCCGATCAGTGATGTCCCAGCACTGCTGGATTCTCTGAGCTGTGAATTCCCTGGGAAATATCCCTGCCTGCCCCAAGGCTCCCCCACCTCAGCCCCTCCGCTGCCATCAGCCCTGCACAAGCCTAAAGAATTATTTTGTCTTTTCTCTCSGGAGTTTTCAGTGCAGAGATTTAAACCTGGAAGCATTGACCTTGGCAGTGAGGGGATGGTGGAGGTTTTTGGATATATGGGCTCCTCTTTTCACTCTCCCTCTTGGACAATTTATGTCCTTGCTGGTTCTCTAAGTCTGTGRCTGGTGGATCTTTTTGTTAGACAAGCACTTCTTAATGGTGTACCAGTTAATTTCTCTAGTAACAAGAGCAAGAAATAAGTCATTCCTCTTTTAAAAAGAGTCATTTAAGTGGGGAATAATGAATGCAAAATGCTGTCATTAAAAATCAGCAGATAAGCTCATGGATCATCTGTCATTCCCAAGCCTTGCCATAAAGGAAAAGTAGACTTTTTTTTTTTAATAAAAAYGATAATGATGAGTATGGAACATACTGACTATGAATGCCTTAATAATGAAAATTGTTATTTATTCAGTCAACAACACCTTGTGACTGCTGCTTAACAACACCTTGTAGGAGAAAATGGCTTCTTTCATACTGAATATTTTCATTTGATTACCAATTGTCATCCTATTAGTGTTATGAGCTGTTTATTAGTCAATTCCACAGGCTCCAAAAAGCCATCTCTGCTTCCTGTGCTGGGGTGGAGTCACCTGCAGGAGGCTGTCCCCAGGTCCCTGTGCACTCCTGCTTCTTTCAGGGGCAGAATTTTGGGGGGCTCACTGCAGAGCCTCAGCTGGTGCTCAGGAAGCCAGAGAGCAGCTGTTCTCTGGTTTGCACACCTTTCTTCAGGATTTCCTTGAAATGGGAGGCCCTGCCCCTCTGCAGCGTGGTCAGCAATGTGTACATCAGCCTGGGAGCTCCCTGGGGTTCAGTGATGTTGAAAAGTTGACACTTGCATGCAGTAAGAGCTGTCCCAGGCCAGCATCTGCTTCAGGCAGGAACCAGAGCTCTGCTCCTCCCTCCCCACCCTGGAACATTTCTCCTTGCCTCATCTCATGTTCTCCATCCCAAAGCAGCATTTCCAGTGGTTGTTCTGCAGATCTGAGCTCCCTTTGAGGAGCTGGTTGCTGCTCCACAATTAGCTCAGCTCTTCCAATTACTCATGTTTTACATGTATGGCAACCCCAAGCCAGATGAACGTAGACATGTTCTGAAAAGACTGTGGTGGAGGGGAAAAAAGTGTCAAATGTTTTCTCAGAAGCTGAAAATACCAGCAGATGCCTGTTGATTTGGAGCTATCCAGGCATTTGTACCTTTATTCTTTGCACGAGTGTTGAAAGCCACTGTAGGGCTCCTTTCTTGGTGTTTTACAGAACAAACTCTGATCTTTTTACAAAATATATTTATATATAGAGAGAGCAATAAATAGTATAAAGAGCTGGAGAACTGGATGGGTGGGAGCAGGAATTGAATGAACCAGCTGAATGGAACAAGAAGTTGATCACCTGCAGTGGGACAATTTGTGGTTTTGCCTCTTGTGATTGAGTGAATTGGTGAAGCTTTGGGGCTGGCACCAGTTAATCCTGCAGTTTCCCTTTTTTGATGAGGGGATGTCTGCTGGACTCCTGCCCTCCCCTCTCCCTCCACCCCGAAGCTCCAGCAGAGATCAACAGGAGTGCAGGGCTTCTGTGAGCTGTAATTCTGCTGCAGCCATGATTACATGGCAGTCTGCTGCACTCTGTAAGTGCTACTCCTGGCTCCCTGCTGGCAGCACTTGATTGGATTCTAGTACCTTTTATACTGTAGATAAGGATTTTTTTAACAAAGCATAGTAACACACAAAAGCCCCCATTTATATTTTACTATTTTTCTTCCCCCCCACTCATAACTCATGCTTAAATACAAAACTAAAATGTTTTTTGGCAAGCCTGACCTTCCTTAACCCAATCTGTCCTCCCACTCCAAATAAAATTCAATTTCAAGGTCTATTGTGGCCTAAATCATACGATAAGTCTTTGACCTAGGTAGAAATTTTCTACAAAATGTGAACCYCAAGCTGAATTTTGGACTCTCTCTGACGAAATGAATGCTAACTGCAAGTTTATTTGTAGTCCCACTTGTTACATTTTTCATTGTCAGCACAAGCTTTATTCCTCCAAATACATTATTGAATGAAAGAAAGCAGCTATTCTTTTATCTGTTACTGCTGATGCCTGTAATTCATCCTGTTCATTTTCTGTGCTGCTATTTTCTTTGTATGGTTCTTCTCCTGCTTATGTAGCACAGAAAAACTTAATTGCTGAAGTCTGATGTACTTTKCTATTCCTGGCAGCAGTGTAGGTTGCTGAAGCATTATGTGGGAGCTGCCTTCTGGAATGTGAAGCGTGTTGCAGMGGGGCTGTGGCAGGGTTAGGCCCAGTCCAGGAGGAGCCTTTAATTGCTTTTTGGGTGCTTTCTCTCATGCAGCCAATTCTGCTGCTGTTCCCTCAGCACTTTTTGCAATGGAAAGTTTTCTTTTTGGAGGTCTCATGCTGCAAAGCTTTCCTAAAGTTTATGGGACTTTGATTTTGGGAGATCAAGAGAGGAGCTCTGAATTCACACCAGCTGCTGATGTTTGCCAAAAACCAGGAAACAACTCTTTATGTGATGACATGAAAGACATTTCCCTTCATAGCTAATCTAGTTTGGCTTCCTGCTCATCAAAGCTTTATTTGGTTGTTATTTCAGCTTTGGTTTCACCCATTTACCATAAAGCACCAGGACAGTGCTGGTACTCATGCACAGAGGGGTTTTATTAAGCAGTGATGATGATGCATATTGACAAGTCACTTTTTCTAGCATGTCTTCTCAAATATTTACATTCCAAATCCCAGACTTCTGGAGTCAAGTGATTCTGRAGAAGGATTGCTCTTGCATTTGAATGTAAAAAAGTAAGATTCTGCTTGTTTTGACTGATGAAAAGTCTTGAAAATTTCATGAGACTCAAAAATGAGAGCAAAGAAAGAGCAGTTAGAGCTGGAGGGATCCTTAGATGGGCTGCTGAGTGTGCAGGGTGTGATTTCCATGTCTGTGAGCTGCTGATGCTCTCGGGCCCTTGCTGAAG
This sequence comes from Cardinalis cardinalis, assembly GCA_014549065.1. Lineage (NCBI taxonomy): Eukaryota > Metazoa > Chordata > Aves > Passeriformes > Cardinalidae > Cardinalis > Cardinalis cardinalis. The sequence goes on from JACDOX010000081.1 coordinate 2,556,909, forward strand.
GGCCACACCAGGGCAGGGAGGGCTTCAGCTCCAGGCATAAATTATCAGTCTGCTGCAAGTGCTCATTGAATTTCCTGTCTTGGTGATTAATGATGGAGCAGACAGTAATTTTAGTGTGAGCATGGTTAGTCTACCTGTTAATACCCCATGAACACCAACGGGGCGGGTTCCGAGGAGCCTGCCCTGCTAATTAGTATTTCTGTGCTTTCACTAATCACTTGAACTGGGAACTTGGCCAAGACCAACAGAAGAGACTTCCAGTACAATAAATTGTTTTAATTTTGTGATCTGATCTTATGCATGGCTCAGTGTTTCTGAAGGCAAGGGCAGAATAAAATCTCATTTTGCATGATAACATATGCAAATCAGAACTTTTTGGTCCCAGATGAAGCCTTGCTTCTATTGACATGGTGCTAGGAAAATGCTGCTAAGTATAAAAAGCCACTAAAACTTTATTTTGCTGATAATATTCCATTATTGCTTTGTAAGCTACTTTATCCATAGGGCAAAATCTGCCAGAGAGATAAGATCCCATCATTCCTGTTTGCTTGGATCATTCCCTTTATGATTTATAGACTGCTGTAGATGTTCGTGGCATTTTGCAGACATATAAAAGATTGACATGTTCTTGCCTCAAAAGAACTTAAAAATTCTGCAGTTTAGCAGCACTCAGCAGTTCCTCCTGTTTGAATTTTACTTTTAATGGCACTGTATGAAATCACTATTGCACAGCCACCAAATGAAGTGGCATTTTATTTTTAGTTACAAATGTGATGTTTTTCACATATTTGCTGTAGGTCCTAGACTGTCTGTGGGATGGCCTGGAAAATTCTGTTCCCAGTCCCCTCCTCAACTCTTGACTTGTATTTAAAACCTTTTCCCACCATTGACTGGAAAGAATTGGAATAAAATGCCATTTGATTTACCAATATTTGAAATGTCACTYTGCTGCTTGACACATCTTTACTTTCTGCATTATGTCCTTGCAGTAAAATGTGAGTGAAGCCCCACTTCTATACCTGCAATTTTAGGATTTCCAGGCAGTTGTGTAAAGCAAAATCCTTCTATATCCTGCCCAGGTAATTTGACAGAATTACATCTATAAACATGACATTAAAAGCAATTTTCTGAGCCTCATGATTACACTGATTTTGTTTGTCACACACCTGCATGTCCTGACTTGCCACGTTCTGTCACTCACAGCAAACTCTGTCTCTGGGTGTAATGTGACAGATGCTAATGAAGATGACACAAGACAAATTTTAAAGGCAGAGATACTTGGAAAGGTCTTACTTTCACCTCCTTACATGCTTTTAAAAAATAATTTTGTTGAAAATAAAGTAAAATTCTGGGGTGTTCAAGGTGCCACACACTTGACCCTGAGCCTAAATTAAATTCACTGAAATTTTATGGCTTGCTTTGATGAATCCCAGCCAAAAAAGATTTTTGAGCAGCAGACTGGTGGGAGGCAGGAATTATTCAGAGAGGTTTTGTTCCTAGGGAGGTGARGGAAAAAACTCCTGCTAATTTCTCTGGGAACTCGAGTAACCTGCGATGCCCTCACCCAGTTCCATTTTCKCAGTGCAAGGCAGCAGCAGGGGCGGCTCTGTCTGCGTTTGTGGCTGCGGGAGAAGGCGCTGGAGCACTGTGAGGTCAGGAGGGCTGGAGGCTGGCAGACACCCTGCCTCTGCCTCTGAACACGCTCAGCAGAGGGCACGGAGGAACAGAATTTACAAAACGCACTTTCAAAGGCAGCAAACTTTGTTAAGGACTTTGGGCAAGGAATCCCGCTGCTGGTTGTGCTGCCAGCCTTGAATGCAGCGTTGTAGGGGTGAAAGAKTCTGCCATGGAAGTGTGAGGATAGAAATTGTACAGAAATTGTCCAACAGCTGCCCTGTARTTCCTGATACAGGGGTTTTATTCCRYGCTTGCTGTGGGAGGTGAGTTGGTGTGCTGGGTGAGCACTGGCTCGAATCTCCAGTTTCTTTTCTCAGTGTTTCTTTGCTGTTTGCCATCTCCAGTTGCCTGCAAGGTGGGATCATGCTCTGGGATGAACTTTTTATGTGTTACTGGGGCAGCACCTTCCTCACGGGCTGYTCTTCCTCAGCACTGTGGTCAATCTGATTGTTGCAGGTTTTTCACCCCACTGCTGCACTGGTGAAACACCTCTTGACTCCTGGTGGCAAATCAGGACTGCCCAGTTGTGTCTTTRGTCGAGGAGGAAACAAAACAACTGAAAGGGATTTTAGCAACCCTTCTGYGGCTCCTCACATGGTTTAACCAGCAATGGGGCGAGATGAGGAGGGCGGGGTGCAGGTGGGGGGAAGGCACAGAAGGCTCAGGAAGCAGCAGCCCTGCTCACACAGGTGCCCCAAAGCCTGCCTGGATGGCAGCCCAGCCCGGGACTGGGGAAGGAGCAGCAGGAATCCCAGAGCAGGGGRTTGTGAAGAGGTGAAGAGCTGGGCACTGCCACACTCCCTGTGCCATCCCTGGGCACCTCACCGTGSTGTGAACATCTCCCTGGAGTGCACACGTTTATCAGGCATGCTGTACCTGCAGGGGTGGCTGGGATTTGTGTCCCCCGCCCTGCTGGGGTGAGTTCCTGTCCTCCCTGGCCGAGTGCTCTGCCTGCAGGGAGCTCTGTGTGTAACGCTGAGACTGATGTGTGCTGTGCTCAGCGGGGCTCTGCTGGGGCCCCGTTCATAAAACACAACAAAGTGGCAACAAGTACAAACCTTGTCAGCTAAAGGATCTGCTGGGAATACCAGAGAGTACTTAGCGAGTAAAACAAATCAAATTTTGAAATCCTCCCTTCCGAAGGAAAGCGCAGAGGGGATTTAACTGCAGTGAGCAAGTGTGTTTGCTGGGAAACGGCAGCAGGGCAGGCAAGGGGAGGCTCAGCTGAGCTGGGCTGTGCTGGGACAGAGCTCTCTGAAAAGCAGGGCTGCCTGTGGGACCATCCTGAGCAGCAAACCAGGCCCGGCTGTGGCTGTGCCCTCTGTGCCRTGGCACTGGCAGCAGCTGCTCTCCAAAGCCCTTGTGCATGGCGAGAGCCTCCCTGCTCAGTGCTGGAAGGGGTTAAATACACATTGGGCACTGCTGCCCTATTTGTGTATGGGAAGATTCCTTTTTAATTGTAATTAGGCCGTCCTTGTGTTGGTGGCATGTTTCCATACGGGAATTGTTCCTGACAGAAGCTGTTCCAGGAGTTTGGCTGCTCGCCTGCGCTGGGGAGCTGGGCTGCAGCTCTCTGCTAAACCAGATGCTCCCTCTGTGACTCTGGCCAAGGCACTCGGACCCTCTGTGCCTCAGTTTCTAGTCATAAAACGGGAGTATTAACATCTGCTTCTCTGACAAGGGGCTCAGGAGCAGTGATCACAGGGAGCTGAGCGCTGAGAGAGGGCTGGGAATGGTCCCTGCTCCTCAGGCAGGCAGGGAGCAGCACCCATGAGTCTGAGCCAGGCTTGGGCCMTGTCCTCAGATGAGGGARTCTAAAGCTCCAGTTCCAAGTGCTGGCTTCAGCTCCCCAGCAAAGCTYCAGCTGAACCTGAGGTCTTTGATAGCCACAGGAAGAGAAGCAGCCAAGGGAACGCTGTGAAATGGACACTCCCTTCCTCTGCCTACAAATGAGCATGGACTTTTAGAAATGTTTGTACCTAACTCAGGTTGAAGGTTGCAGCAGTATGACAGAAAGTTCTACTGGGCCTCAGCAGCTCTGTCTTCTGGTCRCTTGGGTCACTCTTTTCATTTTTACTGGAGGGCTGTTTATTGCCTTGCAGTGTTGCCTCATTTGCACCCCCATCAGTCACCCTTGGAGCTTGGCTGGAGAATTCTCAGTCCAGCACAGCCTGGTCCCTGGTGGCCTGGTGCTCTGGAGATGGAGCCTGTGCTGGGCAGGCTGGGTCTCTGAAGTCCTGCCAGGGTCATCCTTTCTTTGGATGGGCCACGATGCTTTGTCTTGTGTTTCACTAAGTAGCCCAAAATGCTGGGCTGGAMGTTGATTTGTGTCTTGCTTTATCTTTTTTCTCTTTCATTTTTTTCTCTGACCTATAGCATTGTTTCCCCTAATGACAGGACAGGGCCTTTGCTCTTTTACATGGAGCATTATTGAAAACTTGTAGGAAATTGTTGCCTTTCACCATTCTCTGCCATTGCTTGAAGCTGTTGAGAGCTCCAGCAGGTGACTGAGTTTCCTCCAGCAGAGACTCTGCTGCCTCCAGCCCATCATGTTAATCTCCCCTAATTAGATCCTTCATCCCATTCTCAGGAACAGATGGGAGGCTCAGGGCTGTGAAATATTTGGGATCTCCTGGGACACCTGGGGAGRACAGCAAAAGCAGTGATGCCCATCCGGGCTCCGGTGAGGCTGTGCCAGGGCAGAGTGTGCTCTCCTGCCTGGGGAGGGCTGCAGGCTCTCACTGCCCCTGCTCTGTTCCCAGCTCCCTGCACCCCACAGCCCTGGGGAGGTGACCCACCCATCTTTCCTGCAAGGATTTTTGATTCAAAGTGGATTTTGGCTTAGCAGAAACACATCTTTGTGATGAGAAATCCGATGAAAACCTGAATTTCTGGCTGAGCGCTCCAGTGCTGTCCCAAAGAAGCACATGGAAGAGCTCGGTACATCCCATGGTAATCAGATTTCCCATCGGCAGTGAGGGCTGTGCAGTGCCATGCAGTGTGCCAGGGAGACACTGCTTGTGGCCTGGCATCCGCAGGCTTGGGAATGTCCTCCTGCAGCACAGAGCAGAACAGGTGTGCTGTGTCCATACACAGAGCTGCTGGAAATGGGGATGTTGACAAGGAAAGGAAACCAAAACAAGAAATCKGAGCCCTTTTCTCGTGGCTGTTGTAAAAGAAGATGTTCTGCAGYGTGCTGTGGTGGCAGTTGCTGACATCCCTGTAACCTGTTGGCTYTCCTGGCTTGTGAGCCCCAGGTGTGGTGCTCAGCAGACAGCCCTGCCTCTGCATCAATACCTGCTGGAGCTGTGCTCTCTCTGACACAAAAGCTGTTGTACAGTCCTGCTGGGTTAYGCCCCTCATTCCTTCCTTCCCTGCTCACAGCCTCTGGTTCAGCTCTGCAGGTGCCAAAGGTTTGCAGTGAAACACCTGCATGCTTGGGTTCAGTCTGGAACAGAACATTGTGACCATCCCTTGGAAGCTCTGGGGCTGGTGCAGGCACTGAGCTCAGCCTGGGGAGATTGGGCACATGAGCATGAGGAGGGAGCTGTGAGTGAGATCCCTAAATGGACAGGTTGGATCTGTTTTGTTTGCTGGYGCTTGGAATACAGACAAACCCATTAAAATGAGACCATAAAACAAGGCACTGGTTTTGGTCTATGGACAAGTTTGGCAAGACTCAAAGCACAGAGCAATGAGATTTAAAGCAAGTATCCTTCTGAAATTATAGTTGGGAGCAGGGAGCTCCACGCCAATCGATGGGAATCTGCTTTTGTTATGGTCACAAAAAGTGCCAGGCTGACTCATGCTATTACAGTGATGCACTGGGTTGTCAAGGTAATGGATTTGGGCACTTGGCAAAGACAGGGAGGGTGTAAAAGGCAGGGAGCTATTCTGCCAGACTCCAGGAGGAGGCTTCATATTAAGGATTATATTTTTTTCAAATGGCTGAGATGGAGAACACTCAATTTTTGTTGTAGAAGTGAGAATTTTATGCCCTGGCCCATGGCTGTTGTGGTGCACATCAGCCATGGGAATGCTGTTGTTTCCCAAATGCAGCAGGGTGTGTGAACCTCTGCTGCTTGCCTCCTGCTGCTGGTGCCTGAGGAGCTTCTGTCCAGAGAGCTTAAGTGGAAAATAGAAATGGGAACAAAGGRGGAGAAAGGAGGGATGTGTGCATATTGCAGTTCCTTGGGGAAGGAGCTTGGCTGTAAAGGAAGTGCTGGGCTGAGTTCTGAAGAGATTGAGGTAAGGAATGAGCCTCCAAGGACCATGTCTGCAACCTATCAGGGCCTTTTTTCCTTTCTTTTTTATTTTTTTCCCATAATAGCAACAACATTTAAAAGCACTGTTTAAGGACAAGCTTGAAAAGATCAACCAGAAAGGCAAGAGAAGTGGAGTTTCTCTTCTAAAAACTTTGCAAGCCAGTCAGGCTGCTTAACTGTACTTTGATAAAAAGAGAAACTGATAGGAGGAGGGGGGGAAGAAAAAGAAGAAAGCAACTACCTGTTAAAAATTATCAAGATGAGGGATTGCTGTCTGCAAAGCTTCTGAAGACAAGTCCTTCCTTATGTAACTCCTTGGCTTTCTTTCACTTGCTGAGACAAATCAGAAGCTGACAGGAGAAGGGAAATGTCTGCGCTAATGAGATAATCTGACTTACCAGGACCAGGGAGGCCAAGGATGCCTTAAGTGTTTGAATAACGGAGCTGGGGACGTGTCTGGAGCGGGGGGTGCTGTGTGGGGATGTGATGGGAGAGCTGGCAGGGCTCAGGGAGCAGCATCTCTGTGTGCCAAGGTCACTGGGGCCCGGGCTGGAGGGACAGCTGTCTAAATGACCACTTTTGTCTACTCTGTAGCCTTTTTTCCCTAAAAGAGAAAATGGCAAGGGATAGGAAACCCAGAGAAAGAGCAGAGAGTCCRTCCTGTGGTTTGGAAAAGGAATGTTGTGGGTTTTGGAGACTGGACATGAATTGCCAAGAGTAAGTGGCTCATTTATCCACACTCAATGTGTTTGGAYCTTCTTTCAAAGGTCCCAGTCCAACCTCCAGCCAAGCTGGTGGGAAAGCTTCCCTGAATTCTTGGTTTTTGGATCAGGTGGTGGAAATCTGGAGTCACCCTTTGTACAGGACAGGAGCAGGAGGAAAGGAATTGTGAGGAAAACACCCCCATGTTTTACTGCAGGCTTGCAGCTATCCTGAGCATCCGGGCCCAGTGTTTATGCAGCTCCCTGAACAAAATCCAAGGCAGTGTTTGTTTTTATGTGGTACCAACAGCATGCAGACAGCTTCTCTAATAGCCTCTGGTTTTGCCTGAGGTGAGAGATAGCTGGGGCTGGCATTTGTTGGAGATTTATCTTGTGAGAGGTGCACTTTCTGCAGCTCAAAGTGAACGAATTCACTTGCAGCTTGAAATGTCAACCTTTTTCTTGAGTGTTTAGGATTCACAAGCAGTTCTGTACTGGAAAGCCATTTTGGGGGGAGTTTTGTTACGTTTTGGTGGCAGAGCTGAAGCCACTTTGGTCCAACAGCCTTGTGCCTGTTGGCAGTGAGGCTCTGGAACATTCCCTGCCCCTGAAGAACAGGCACAGCTCCACTGCTGAACACAGCTCACAAATGCAGCATGGCARCTCAGATGATCCCTTGGGTGACCTCCAGTCCTGCTTTGTCCTTGCTTGTGCACGAGGAAATCTCTGAGTCAATTTAGAGTGTCCTAAACTATGCTAGAAGTGACAATATTTTACTTCTCCAATGACAACACACAATGAAGTTGGATTGTACGTGTGACAATTCACTGAGGCTAAATGAGCTGCTGCTTAAAAATAGTATGGTGGTAGGCATTTACTCATCCCAATCTAACTGTAAGATATGGTGATAATCCTTTCGTTTCAGTAAATTAAATGCCAACAGGGCATTTAAGCAAAAGAGAGTGAGGCTCTAGGAGAAACATGGCACAGTACATTAAAAATAACTGTGGAGAAAGGTGATTCATTAAAGAAAATGCCAACCTTGAAAGAAGGACTCTAACAACCTATTACTACAAAACAAATAATGGCTTATACATGGCCTTTGCCATCCCATATTCTGTTATTTCTGTTTTCTTGGGGAATACAGAGGTCTGAGATTGAGGGAAAAGCTCATGAGTGGCAAACTTTGGGCTGATTGGACGTGACAGCATTTTTCAGCTTAAGTAAAGATATTAAAAGTCAACACCCTACCTGTAGAGGTAAAATTTGGGTGTATAGGAATCACTGAGCTCAAAATGTAGCCAGACACGCCAAGTCTGGGATATGTTGCTAATTAGCTCTGCAGAGCTGCAGGGATCCACCAGATTAACAGCAGCTGTGGAAAGGCAGAGATTTTGTGTGATGCCTTTCTCTTGTCAGTGTTAYGTGGGGCAGGAATTCTATTTTTGTTTACTTTAGGTTTGAATTTTTGGGYGAAAGCTCAGAACAGCTTCCCTGATGAACGAACCTCTCTTTGTGAAATGGAATCTCTCGTCCTGCTCAAGCAGATACAAATTGCTGATTTAGATGCTAGCACCTATGAGGAGTCTCTCAGACAAAACTAATATCCTGTGGAAAKATTTTTTTTCTTTCTTTTTGAATCTGTTTTCCCTACCTTTGATGCCTTGATTTCATCAGCTCTACTATTACTATATTTGACGTGTAGCCACAGGCTTTTCAAGGCAATGGAATATTAATTCTTGGTCATGTAAGAGCTTTTTCCTGATTCAGCCAGGGCATGTGGAGCACCACGAGGAGCCCCTCCTGGCTTTTGGCTACAGGGGACTGTGGCAATGGCCAGTGAGAAGGGAAGAGAGGCTTTGCTGTGCTGCCAGCAGGCAGACCTTTCCTTTCTGCCACTGGGAGGAGCAGGAAAACAAGGGAAAGCACATCTTCCTCCTCACAGCCAACGCTGCAGCTCCCAGGCTGGAAGGACTGGAGTTGACACCTGGATTAATYTTCCTGCTGATGTGTGGGAATTACTGGTCTCAWTGTTGGGATGTTGGTGAATACAATTATTTTGTGTTGAATACTCTGATTGTCGGGGCATTGTGCTTTTAATTCCCCTTCTCAACCTCACAAACTGTAAGGGTGTTGGGTGTTTATCTAAGTGCCATTAAAAATGGACTGATTGCCACCTTGTGCTGTCCCAGCCCTTTCACAGCTGCTGGGCTGGGATGAAGCTGCAATCCTGCCAGCCCTGCTCTAGTTCTGAGGCTTTCAGAACAGATATGTGCCCTGGCATGACCTAAAATCTTCAGGGATAGATGGAGAGTTGAAAGAGAATTTATTTTTTTGAACAATTATCATTACCTGTCTCTCTYCTCTCCATCTTTAGTTAAATTAGGWACGAGCAGGTTGTAGAAAACTGGGTATTCTCCAGTGGGCTGGTGAGTCCTGCTGAGATAAAAAGGTTGCAGGAAGAGCCACACTTAGCAAAGGAGGAGTGATGCTGGAAGTGACTGTGGTCCTGCTGTGGTGACATTTATGTTTCTGGACAAAAAAATGTAAATTTCAGCGAGTGAGGGAAGCCAGAGCCTTTCTGGTGCTCAGGGGTAACAGAGCCTTTGCCACCCTGTGCAATAAAGCCACACAGACCATTCCAGAGCTGCCTGAAGGGCTGAGGTGGTGGTGGCTGCCCTGGGCACGAGGGCACTCATGGGGGAGGCTGGAGCCAGCTGGGGGAACCAGCAGGGAATGCCAGCGATGCCCAGAAATGCCAGAAATGTCCAGAAATTCCCAGAAATTCAGAAATGTTCAGAAATCCAGAAATGTCCAGAAATGACAGAAATGCCCAGAAATGCCAGAAATGCCCAGAAATCCAGAGATGTTCAGCAGGGACACGGCCCCGTGGAGTGGAGGTTCAGGAACCACTGCAAGGGCTTCTGCTGATGCTACCAATGACCAATAAAGCTCAGGGGCAYGGTGTAATTATTTACTTTGCTAAATAACACAGAGGAGCTGTGGTTTAATTACCCCAGTTCAGCTGTGCCATGGGATGGCAGAGGCTGAGGCCTCAGTGCACTGCCTCAATGAGCCCTGCTATCTGCTACTTCTAATATTGGATAATGTTCCTTTTGTTTTAAATCATCTTTTTTAAACGAGTCCCATGCAGATGAGAAGGCACCTTTCCAAAGTAGCACAATGGATTGTTTTTGTTTCTAAAAGACACAACCCAACAAGGCACTTGATGCTACAATTATCCTCAGTAAAGCCAGATGCATTTGGCTCTGCTCTTGTGTCATTGACATCCCTTTTGTGCTAGCTTTTGATGAAATTTAAGCAAAAAGGATGTAACAGAGCATCTTCAGATGGCAAGAGTCCGTATTTCTCAATCCTATCATCATTTCAATCAACTTTCATTTAAAGAAGATTGGAGAGGGGAATAATGCACTTTAAATAATAGCCTTTTCTGAACATTTAGGGCATACTAATTAATAAGCAGTTCATTGCAACTTTAAGGCCAAATTTTATTTTTGTTGAAGTCAATGTCCCAGCTCCTTCACGTGAACAAGAACAGTGTTGGTCATGGCTGTGTAGTGCCCCRGAAAATACATTCCTTCTCCATTGTTACTGACCTCTCCTCTTTTCCAGCCTCTCCAGCTTGTCCTGCCTGCTTTAGGTTGATCATTCTCTCCCCARTTCCGAGCCTGAAGGCCCTTCCTGAGGTGCTGGCATCCCCCTGGTGGCCCAAGAGTCCCATTTCAGATAATCACATTTTGTGCTCCGTGCTGGAAGATGCCACACAGCCCTTTGTCCTGCTGTCACCGTGTCACTGTTTAAGGCATTTTTCCATTCTGCAATAATTTGCAGYTCTGTGGTTTTACCTTAAAGCCTCTCTGACTTTTTACACTGAAAGCTCTGCTCGTCTCTTGTTCTCGGCTCTGAAGTCTCTTGCAGATTGCTGTACATCAGTTCAGCATCCTGTAACAGATTTCTGAAAAAGATGRTTGATTTGGTTTTCTTTTCCTTCTTCACTTAAGTTTTTATTTCATTATTATCAAATACTTCTCATGATCTCAGAGCCTCTGTCACCCTGGWTTTTTAAGATTTTCWAAGCCTTCTGATGTTGGCATTCTTGTAGTGAACTTTCTCAYACACTTTCTGTAAATAACTCATTGCTTTGCATTCCTTTATGGAGGAGGAGAGGGTTGATGGACTGTTGGTTTGMCCAGTGTCATTGGAGAGGTGGCACTGTCACCCTCCAATCCACTGTCACTCTTAGAAAACTATAAATGTTGGAGTCAGAAAATAACCTTCCCTTTTCCTTCACCTTGAGAGCAGCAGTGTGAGCTTGTGTTTTTTCGTGTCCTGTAGCGACGAGCCTCCCTGCCCTGTGCAGCCTGGACCAATTGTTGAACGTGATCCTTGCTGAGAAGCTGCATTTTTGGCGGTGTGTGCGGTCGGGGAGGTTTGGGCTGAGCTGGGAGCTGTCCTTGGTGCTGCGTCTCAGTTTCTGTGTCCCATTCCCTCTTTTCCCAGCCTCCCAGAGCTCCGAGGCAGTGCCGGTGTGGGTGGGGATGGGGTGTGCAGCTCCCCTGGGCAGTGCTGGATGTCTGCATTCCCCAGATGTGGGTCTTGGGCAGTGACAGGTGAAGCTGTTCTTGTTCTCGGGTTTGCAGATTTTTATCTTCATTGTGTTWGCCTTTCCAGTGGCTCTCAGAGGAACATTCTGTATTTCCCCCAGGTGTTGTAGTGAGTGGACTGGACTCTGATTTGGAGGGAGAAGGGAGTGTGGTCAGTGCCTGCAATCCACCCCTGACAGGCTCATTCCATCTCCGTTATGGGCGCTGTGCATCTCAGCCATGCATGGGARATTCACAGGAGGCAAAATGGGCTTTCCTTCTCCTCTTTATAGCTCTGAAAAGATTGAATGCTTCTCACAGACAAACTGATAAAACACCTCGAGTGCTTTGTGTCGAGCAGGGTGGTATTGACATGGAAATCTGGGCTGTTCACTGATTCAGCTGCCCAGGCTTAGTTAAGTTTCATGTATCAGAAGCTGATATTTTTCAAACTGTCAATTTTGAGGGTGGATGAGTGACTAAAACAGATGTATTAATGTCTGGCAGTTGAAGCACTGTAGCCTGTGGTTATACAGACTAGGTTAGTGTCTTGCCAAGATTCAGAAAATCAATGGAATAAGTGCTAAAAAGGGAAATGCTGTGTACACCAGGAAAAGCTYTGGCCTTTCCCCACGGGAAGAAAAGGAAATAAAACACTGGTTTAGTGCTAATTTTTGCTGTCAGAGGTAAAAGTAAGACTGTAATACTTAGAGATACAAGGGAGGTTGTTGTCATTTCCTTCTCAGAAATGTGGCTGGAAGTCCCCAGCTCCTGGCCCAGCTCTRGTTTGGGGAATCACATTTTGTAGATCAGTATTCCCATTGTGGTTTCAATTATCTGAAGCTGTTAATGAAAGCTATGAAGTTAATTTTCGTTTCAAAATGCAAGTGAATGACACTAAATATCTTTATGTTCTTGCTATTGTGGTTGCAAAGTTTGGCATGGAGAGAGGGTGGCAGGAGCTGGAGCTGCTGTGCTGGAGAGAAGACACAAGTTCAGTCTCATTTCCTTGCTTTTTTTGGTTTGCTTGCTTTGTTTTGAAACAGTCTCATCAGTTCTCAGTTGTCTGTAGTTATTTGTGGAACTGCAGAAAAATTTATTTATTCACTGAMAAAAGTGAATTATTGTGTCAACCAAAAGTCATTATATATTTAGACCATTTAGGCTATAAATAAGGAAAAACTTTTGACCCATGTTTTCTCTAGACCTAGGAAAAATACATGAGCTGTTTTGTGTTTTGTTCATTTATTTTCTTTTTAATATCCTCGTTTGAAGCTGTTATTTTCCTTTAAAATATTTTTACTGCGGCTTTTTAAAAGTAGGGCTTCTGACCTTGAAAGAACGATACAAAATTTTTAATTTTAGCTGTTCTGATCTGAAGAAATATTGCAACTTTTCTCTTTTTCAGATTCAATCACATTTTAAAAAAAATTGCACATATCTCTGTAGTTGGGACATTTATGGGTCTGTCTTCAGAGAACTGAGCTTAGGAGGCATCTAGGGAGGAAAACAAGGGCACAAGAGGAAATGGAGCCCTGGTGTTTCTGTCAGGTTTGCCCAAGGAAATGCCRAGAGCTGCGTGTGAGGGAGCCTTGCACAGGCAGGCAGGAAGGGCACCTGAATTCACTCTGGCTCAGGAGCAAATGCAAGCACAGCTGGACTGAGAATGCAAAGAACTTTCAGAGAAGAAAAGTGCAGCAGCAGCAGAGGAGCCATGCTGTGTCCCAGGCCCCGGGGCACCCCCAGAGCTCCAGCTCCTGCGGCCAGCACGGTGGGGCTGCAGAGCTGCAGGAGCCGTGGTGCAGAAAATGGATAAACAGAACAACCTCAGACAGCAGCAGCAGGKCCGGGGAAGGCTCGTGCCACAATCTGCTGCTCCCCACTGCTCAGGACGTGTCACGGAGCTGCTGCTGATGYGCCTGGGACAGGCAGAGACGTGTGCATGCTGCACTGAACATATGCTCCACTTCCCTGCACGGGGGCTGGCAGATTGCTGCCTCTGTGCAATCCTTGCTGCTGCTGCTGCCCCAGAGCAGGCTCAARCCAGCCCAGTGCTTTCAGCCCTGCCTTAAAGTGATGCTGGGCCCCTCAGAGCACTGCACATTAAACTGGGGCAATTTTGGGGACTTTTGGTAAATAATTGTATTCACCAACATCCCAACATTGAGACCAGTAACTCCCACATATCAGCAGGAAAATTAATCCAGGTGTCAACTCCAGTCCTTCCAGCCTGGGTATAAAAGATGCCCAGGATGCAGAGAACCCAGAAAGGTTTGGGGTTTTTTTCATTATTTTGAGCTAGAATTTCAAGGGTGTATCTKAGCAGCTGTTTGAGTAAAAATTCAGCCTTGCTCTGGTTTAGCTTAAACCCTGAGTTCTCCCCTAAAACTGATCTTGATGCTGAAGACAGCCTTCTTTATTATTACAGTGTGTGATACCTGAGCAGTGTACYGAGTGTGCCCTTTGATAGCAGCTAGATGAGAAATTCTGCCCTACATGCCCAGTGCCAGGAGCCCGGGGTGCCTCTGTGCCCTGGGCAGCTGCCTGGGGCTGCCCAGCTCTGYCAGGTGCACTCCGTGGTCCCTCTGGGCAGGAGGTGGTGCCCAGAGGGGAAGGACAGGGCAAGAACAAGAGGAAATTGCTGAGCAGTGTGTGCTCAGCTCCTCTCCTCGGCAGAGTGGCACACGCTGTGTTTACACTGCTGAGGTGTTAACCCACTTTCTGTATTGACAGCTCCCCTTCCCTTCCTGCAGAAACAACTCAATATTTTACTCTCCTTGGTTTGCTTTTTTTTTTTCTTTCCCACTTCTTTTTTTTTCCAGTGGCCATATGGGCATTTTGGCTTTGAGTTGAAGCACAGGACACTACAGTGCAAATAAACAAACTTTGCATATGGGCTGCTGCTTTGTTTCGGCAGCTAATGTCTGTTCAGCTGTGAGCAGAAATCTGTTTGGAGAGGATATGAGGCAGGGATGGAGCTGGGGAGACAAAGCTTTCCAACTCAGAAAGTTCTTTAGAAGAATGGGGTAGGTGCCAGAAGAACAAAAGAAGTGGAGCAGGTGCCAGGAGAACAGAAGAATGATCCTCAGTGACATTGTCTGGGATAGAATCGCTGTGATTTTACTCAGGTGCTGATGGATGGGGAGTGAGCACAGCCTTGATCTGCGCTGCCCTGGCTGCTCCCTGCCCAGGGATTCCTGCTGCATTCCTGGCAGGCTCTGCTTACCTGAGAGAGCCACAAATTCCACCTGCACCGGGACCCTTTTCCAGCCACCTGGCTTTGTGCAAGTGTCACATTCACATTTYCTGAAAAATCCCTTCGCCAGGATTTCTTCTCCTGGGAAGCTGAGAAGCCTCAGAGAAAAAGGAAAACAATAATTAYCTGATTGCTTCTCCTGTGTTTGGCTGCTTTGGAATGTGGTTTGGACATTGTTTACCAACTGGTCATTGTTTGATTGGTTTCATGTGAATTGTTTTTACTTAATGACCAGTCACAGTCAGGCTGTGTCAGGACTCTGGAGAGTCACGAGTTTTTCTTTAGTGTTTTGTTAAGCCTTCTGTAAGTATCCTTTCTCTATTCTTTAGCATAGTTTTAGTATAGCAT
>JACDOX010000081.1:2575136-2595341 GCA_014549065.1 Cardinalis cardinalis
GAGTTATTACTTCTGGAGAAATGAGCATCTGGAGAAAAGGGTAAATTCAGGAGTTAAAGAAAATATTACTGGCAATCAGAAACTTTATCTGAATGTATTGATTTATCTGTAGAACATAAATAAGCTGGCAGTTTGGAGCTCATGGAGCACTTCAGACCTGTTACCCTCACTTTTTCCTAATTCCCAGAAGAGGAGCTCAGAATTGGTCTGGGCTAAGACTGTAGAGAAAAGCTGAAACGATCTGGATTAAATTGCTGAGTGTGCTGTGGTATTTAATGCTGTGTGAGTCCTGCTGCTCAGGGCCAGGGTTTCTGAGGGGATTCAGCTGCAGGCTGAGATTTCAGAGGAGTTCAGAGGCACCAGGCTGGGTCATTTGTTTGCAAGCCCAGCTCAGTTTCCTTTCAATGCTGCTGCTCCCTGGTTCAGGGGGTGATGGGAGATTGGACATTTTCTTGTCATAAAGATTTGGAAATTTGGGGATAACAGRTGTTCTCCAATCACAGTTGATGGGATTAGAAGATGTTTGATTGATAAGGATGTGTTTGAAGGGTAACAGTTTGCTTCTGARCTCCCAGACACACCAGCCTTAATTCCCATCTGCCATCTTGAGGCGTGCTAGGGTGGGGAGTAAATTCCTGCAGTCAGACTGGGAAAAGCATTCCTATAATTCTTATTTAGCACCACTTCCTATTAGTCCCAGCCTCTCATCAGCTACACTCAGATGGTAATTTATGTTTTAATGGGCAGAGCACTTTACTGCCCACAGGCTTCTAAACCAAGGCAGAATTTATGTCCCGTGCCTCTAAAATACCATATATTTATTTCCCTGGCACTCAGGGCTGGTGGAGTTGAATCTTTAAGGAGCCCAGCTCTGTCCCTGTGCCKGGCTAGGAGGGGCCCTCAAATCTGGGTTTTGTTTGAGAGCAGTGCAGAGGAATGAGATGGGATGGGGATGGAGGGGTAACCCTGGAAGGAGGCACTGCCATGGGGAGGCTCTGCTGATTTAGGCACTGATTTCTCTTTCCACCCATTTTGGGGCTCAGCACATCCCAATTCCAGAGATCAGGGAAAGCAAAACTTGTGCCTTGCCTTGGTCTTTGACCTGCCAGTTTGCTTCCCTCYGTCCTGAGTGAACAGAAAAAATAATTTATTGGCTATCCTAAGAGTCCGAGAGGTTTTCCCTTTCCCAAAGAGGTTTCTGGGCTGTTCCCATTTSAATGCTGCAGCTTTCAGCATTGCTCAGGGTGCATCAGGAAGGGTTTGACTGCAGTGACAGCAGTCCCTGACATCTGTGACCTGTGCCAGTCACAACCTGCAGCTCTGCAGCTGAAAYTGTTCCTAAATTATCCACAGGCCTCCTTTTCCTGAATCTCCAATTCTAATAACTCTCAATTAAAAGTTGCCACTCAGGCTGTCTGGCCATTACTGCTTTCAGTAAATCTGCTGCTGCTTTGCAGTTAGAAAGCTCCACTGGGCATTTCATTTAAATATGTGGCAGCCAAATTTCTTGGTCTAGGTGTGGGATGGGATTCTTTTATTAAACTTATAAAGATAAGTTAAATAAAATCAACTGTGGCAGGCTTTTTCCATTTATTAAATGCAAAAACTTCTCCCAGCATTTGAAATGCTGTCAGGTACTTGGTGACAGGAAATATGTGTGTGCTGGTGTGTGTATTACATGAAATAATTACTGTTTGTAGTGCAGAAGACTGGCTTAATCTGAAAGAATATACAGATTTTTTTTCTTGAAAACAGTACAGCTAAAAAATAAATGAAATTTAAGAGGTTGGAAAGAAAAATTAAAAAAAAAGAAAAAATCCCAGAGGAGAAGGAGAACTGTAATGGTAACAAAAGATAAATATATTTGTTTTATTTGTTTTATTTATCACTCTGCCCCTGCACAGGGGCTGGCAGTGCCCTGTCCCCAAGGACAGAGGTTCTGTCTCACTCACAGGTGTCCTGAGGTGCCTGGGTGGGGCTGCAGGGTTTATTTTCGCTCTATTACAGCTCTGAACACCTCAGCACAGTGTGCAGCTCCTGAAATGACCCGTTTAAAACTCAGCAGCTCTGTAGGTAACAGATCTGTGACACTGCAAACGTTTCTGCCCCTCCCAGAGTTACACCCCAAGGTTTGCTTTGCATTTCGCCTTTGAGGGGAGGGAAGTGAGGGGCAAGGTTTAAATAAGGAATATTAATATWAATATCAATTGGGTTCAAACTGAAAAAAGGGAAATTTAGGTTAAATATACAGAAGTTCCTCTCTGTGAGGGCTGAGGCCCTGGCACAGGTGCCCAGAGCAGCACTGGGAGCACCTGGGCAGGGCAAGGTGTCCCTGCCTCCCTGATCTGAGACACTTCCATGTACTTCTTAAAAAAGCATTTATATTTATTTAATTATTTAATATATTAATATATTATATTATTATTAATAATATGTTTTAATGTTATAAATATAATATATTAATTATGTTGCCTGAAGGGATTTCTCTGAGCATTTAATACTCATTATTGTTWAGGAGTTGTTTAATATACATTTATAAYRTAAATGWATATTCATTTATGTTGTATCACAACAGAATATCCACTTCCCTCTGAAATTAAGCTGTGCTGAGCACTGGAATTCCTGTCCTGTACTGCTTGGTTGAAGGATTACTCAGTCATAATTTCCAAACTTGAAAGAAAGTGTAATTTTTAACAATTTAATTTCCAACTAACGTAATTTCAATTTACCTTAATGGGTATTTTCCTAATAATTATTAATTAAAGAAATTTACCAACTTTCTTCAGCTGAATTTCTGCAGGCTGCAGTATAATCAACATATGGGACATTTAGTTATAAGATTAGGGATGCAGAAGGTAATTTCAATTAAGAGAAAAGATAAAAATTAGCAGCTAGGAAAGCAACATCTGTGTTCTGCTGCAGGAAAGGGAAAGGGAATACATCCACAGGCATGGAGAGCCCATCTCAGTGAGAATGAGCCAGGTCTGAAATCACCGGCGTGCCAGGTGACCAGGGAAATGACTGGTTTTTCCAAAAAAGCATTGGTGRTATCACTTGGAATGGCAGCTGGCAGATGCAAAATGAGAGGAGGTGCTGCTCCACCTGCTGCAGCCCAGAGGATGTCGTGGATTGGAAAATTTGTGTGGGTTTGGAAAGGGAAGGGGCATCTTCGCAAGGGAAAATTCATTTAGTAATGGTAAAATTCCCTTTTTCTTTGAAATGTCTCTTTTCCCCTCCAAGCCCCTGCACTGTGGGCTGCTGCTGCCTGGCCAAGGGTGTCTCTGTTTGCTTTCCCTGGCTGAGCCTCTCCCTCAGGCATCATCCCTGGCAGGTCTGGGATCCCAGCAGGGCAGTCACAGCCCCAAAACCTGGGGCAGGGCAAAAGGAACGGTCCCTGCTCCTTCCTCTGCTCAGCAGGGCCTCTTCTTCACYCATTCTGAGGTGCTGCAATGAGCTGGGACCTGCCACATCCACAGAGTTCCTCATTGTCAGCGTCTCCAGAAGGAAGGAGCAGCTCAGCAGTMAGGAGGTTCTGCTCCATGAGGGATTTTTCCTGCTCTGCCTGGCTRGGTACTGGCTATTTATATATTTATATATTTAATATAATTTTATACTATTTATATATTTATATAATATATATTTACATATATTTATCTAGGGGGCTAGAATATAAGAAAATAAAGATAGTGTAGAAAGCAATCTTACCCCTAAGGAGCTGCAGCTGGGCCAATTATCAAAGATTGGGAACAGGCCTGACTTTCCCAGGCCACAGCTGTACCCAGTGAGAAGAAGATGCTRTAAAAGAGTGGGTGGCTGGGTGAGAAGGGAGCTGGAGTCAGTGGCTGCTTTGTGAGGAGGAAAGAGTCAGTGCCCTGAGGAGCTGCCCATGAGAAACACCCAGAAGGTATGGAACTTTTGTGATAAGGAGACAACAGCATGGAACCCCTGCAATAAGATGACAACGTATTTGTAGTTCCATTTATATTTAAATTGCATATATTAATATTATTTATGTTTCTGTGTGCGGGTCCCTGGCCTGCAGTGGCCAYTGTGCAGCCTCAGGTGCTGTCCTTGACTGTGTCCCTTTGCTCACAGCCATCTGATGAACTGCTGACCCAGAGTTTGCATTTTCCTGGGGCAAAGCTCCAATTCTAAAGCAGAACCAGGGTGCTGTAGGCATGGCTGGGCTCATGGAAATCCCTGGTGCCATCTGAGTCTCTTGGGTTGGTTTTGGCTCGCTTTCCCAGAGAGCTGTGTCCTGTTTCCATCCCAGTTTGTCAGAGCTGGAGTTTTCCAAGATGCTGAATTCCCTTTCCTGAATTTCCCTTGCCTTTCCTGACATACRAATGTTTCAGGGTCTGGTCAAACCCTGCAGGCAGAGGAGCCCCAGCATCCCCTGTGTGCCTGCTCTGAGCAGCCAGGGAATGTCTCACCCACCCTGGATCCCATTGTAAAGCTCATTTCCATTTGTTCTGCTGCKCCCTGGACCTCTTGACTTTATTGTAGCAGACATGTGCCACCTTTATTTCTGTTTTTCCAYGGKMTTATATATATTCTCTCTATRTATAGTCTATATATATACATTTATTCTGCGTGCATATGTTCTATGCATAAAATATATTTTCTATGTGTATATATATACATAGAACATATATATTCTACATACATATTCTATGTGCATTATCTCTCTAGGTGCTTTTTTTCTGATTCTTTGCCATGGCTAATGTTTGCTTTCCCTTCCAGTTTAGTACAGTACATTTAATATTAGACATTTTTACAGTAGAAAAGAAAAAGCCATGCTAAAATGTATTACTGATCAAACAGCAGTCCTGGTTTGTTTTTCCCTAGAAATGGAGCTGGTCTTTAAATACTGAGTTTATCAACTGAGGTTGAGTATCCAGTTTATTAAAGGCATTCTACTTAAATAATTACATACTAAATATCCTTACAGCTCATGTTTTCTTATCATTTCAATTTCTTTTTCCCCTTTACAGTCTTCAGAAGCATCTTTATTTCAAATAAATAACAAGCAAGTGTCCATTTTCTCTATTCCAAACAAAATCTAGAAGGAAGAGGCACTTTGCCAGCCAGTGCCTGTTTTTTAAGACAGTTTAGAGAGMTCTATATTTCAAACAAAAGGGATCATGGTCTGTATCTCACCTGGGACCTGCACCTGCAAACAAGAGAAAATCATTGCTGAAAGGAGCTCGAAATGGGTCACATTCCTTCCTCAGCCTGGAGTTCTGCTGCAAACCAAAACACAGCAGTGAGTTTCTCCCCCTGATTTCTTGATGCACAATTTGCAGCAAAAGCTTTGCTTTGCTCTCRGGCTTGGTGGGATTTGACCACGTTGTTGTAATTTGAATTATTTGCCAAGTAACTTTCCCAGATTCCTTTATTCTGTAGATTTGTGGGTAAATGAGGTGCTCAGAGTTTTCTCACTGCATGGAATCACAGAATGGTTTGGGTTAAGGGGACCTTAAAGATGATTTTGCCCAAGCCCTGCCATGGGCAGGGACACCTCCCACCACCCCATCCAACCTGACCTTGATGAATTCTGCAGCATGGCATAAAGACATTAAAACATATAAAATAAAACATAAAAACCATGATGAGTTAAAGAGAAAAATGCCATGGGAATGTGTGATTTGTAATGTATGTAGATAAATTTACTCTGGCAAAGCTGTCCTAAATTTTTAATTCATGAGTTTGTTAAAATAGAGAAAGGTAATTATCCTTTTAATTATAACAAAACAGTTTCCTGATTGCCATGGCAATAGTTAAATGTATTTCCTATAAATTTATCATGGTGATTGCAATGACTGTTGGCTTTAAATTATTTTTTCCTTTTTAATTATAATGCACATAATCCCCCCCACCCCAAAGGTTAAAGACCAAAAGTGAAGGTACAGGAAGGAAGGGCCCACCTCAGTCACATTCCCAGGGTAACYTGAGCTGCTCCACAACAGGATTTGCAAGAGGAAATCCAGGATACCTCAGCTCTCCTGCAAGTGTTTAGTGGTCAGCCAGGATGATATTCAGTCAGGATGGTATTAATGATATTAATTTCAGGGAAATTGGAGTATTTCATTTWATTGGACTGGAACAGTTGAAATCCAGTCCCTGAGCCCAGTAAACGCTGCCATGTGAGCAGGGAGGGTCTCGGAGGGTTTAGCTGAACAGGGACTTAATAGAAAGCRGATAAAAATAWAAATATATCATATATAAAAATATGCATATAAATATTAAATAAAAAATAAATACACACTTTCTGCACCCGTTCAGAAATGGGAGTAGCACAGGGCCTTCTCTGCTTGCCCTGTTTGATGCTCACCTCCTGCACCAGGCCCTGGCAGTGCCTCCATGGCCAGAGCCCAGCAATGGCTCTGAAGAGATTCTTTGTGCCTTTACCTTCATCAAATCAAACCCCTTGGTTCAGCACCCAGGGAATGCAAAAGCAAGGGAGGAAAGTGGTTTTCTTGATGAGATAAACACATAGCGTTTTCTCATTACACATAAAACAACAGCACATGCCTCGTGCTCCAGGGGCTCAGGCTGCAGGATGTGTCACCACTGCCATGTTCCTCTCATTTCCTGTGTATTCATCTGAAAGGTACTGATTCAGCCTCTAATTGGCTTGTTAGACACTTAAAAAATAAAAAAAAAAGCCCCCAAAATCTGCAACAAAACCCTTGAAACTTCTGCACTGAAAGCGGTGCTGTGCTTTGTGCGTTTCAATTTGAATTTGAATCASAAGAATTCGATGGGAGCTTGAATCYGCAGTGCTCTGAGGGGGAGATGAATAGGTGAGGGAAGGGAGAAAGAAGAGTAAATAAAAAGCTCGAAGTAAAATAAAAGGCTTGTAATAAACCTCAGTTTTGTGCACCTCTCTGGCAGCAGAACCATCTGTCCTTTTGCTTCAGACACCTTCCCTYTTATCCACACACTCCTCTCAGTTTTAAATTAAAATTGAAAAAAGAGAAGACTTTTGAGGGATACCTCATTATCTGTATTTTGTTTATGAAAACAACTCCCAGAGCAACTTGATGTTTAGTTTATTGCCTGATGTCTGTGCAGGGCTGGGTGGGAGGAAAACCTCTGGGATGCCTTTTGTGGTTTGCTGTTTTAATTAGAGTATGATCCTCTCTTGGCTGCTTGCAGATCTCCAAAGCAGCACTGTGGCCTGCTGGGTTATTTACTGGACCTTTGCATGATTGATCTTCCTGCAGCTTTTTCCTGTCATGATTCTTTCATTTCAGGAAGCAGATTTGTGATCCTTTCATTCCTGGGAGCGCRTTCCCAGTTGGGCTTTGGATGCTCGGTAAATAATGGAATGAGAAAATAACAAAATGGAGGGGAGGAACACATGGGCCTGTTATCCATGATAATTTCAGTAATAATGAGGATGAGAAAGTCAGATGTTAAAGATAACCAAAATCACAGAAAAATGGAATGGCCTGAGTTGGAAGGGGCCCTAAAGATCACCCAGCTCCAAAGCCCAGCTGGGGCAGGGACGCCTCCCTCTAGGCCAGGCTGCTCTGAGGGATTTTCCCACTTTCTCCCAGTGCTCATTGGAATCTTTATCAAAGTAGTTAATCAACTGATCTCATTCCCAATTATAACCTGCAGAAGCATTCACATAATTAGCTGTGCTCCTGTAATCCCCTGGAAAACAAAATATGGGCATGGAGCAGTGGATAAAGGGATGWAGTAGGGAATGACAAATTTATATTTTAATATGCAGTAAGTTTAAATTGTGTGTCTAATGTATCTTTTTTTTTTTCCTTAATGTTTTGAAATCTTAGAGGATCTCCCAGGTGAGGGCAGGCTCTGCTGCACCCAGGGATSTGCAGGTTAGCTGGGAGTGATGGTGGAGGCTTGCCTGCAGTGACTCCAGTCTGGGGAGGGCTGTGTACATGGCCTTTTATTTCTCTTCCATTTCATCCAGTTGCTTGGAGTTTTCCCTGTTTAATGTTACACATTTGAGGTTCATTGTGATGAAATCTGCCTTTATTTGAGCTACAAAGGCTTCTGGTCTTCTTTAGGGAGCTCATTATGAAGAAATATCTCAGGCAGCAGATGTCAGAGCTCTGGCTGACCCGGGAGCTTGTTATACCTGGTTTAAAAAGAGTAAAAAAGTGGTCACAGCACGAGCTCTCCCTCCTTGGTTTGCAGGGGTTGCACAGGTTCTGGAATTCCCTCCCAGCACAGAGGATGGTCCTGTCCCTTTGGGCACTTGCAGCCCTTTGTCCTTGGTGGCTTTCTGTGCCCTCTCCCCAGTGGGAAGAGCTGAACAGAGCTCCTGGAGGGACCTCCCAGTGAACCCTTCAGTCAATAAATCCTGAGCAAACATCAACACCCAATTTCCCCTCTGTGGGTGGAATGTGAGAACAAGAGTGATGAAAGCTCAGGAACGAATGAATTTCCCTCTTGCAGCTGCATTATTTKCAGGGCTGTGGGGTTCATGCACTCTGTCCCGTGCAGATTATCTGGGAGCCACAAGCTGGCTGCTTGGGGAGCATGCAGGAGGCGCCAGACCTGCACAGCCACTGCTTGCTGCAGCCTCAGGCTCTGGGAATTCCATCACCCTTTTTATCCTGCAGGAAGTGCTGGCTGCTCGGCCAGGTTTGCTTTAGAGTGSGTTTGGTGCTCAAGTGTTTCCTATCCCCTTCTACAATCTGGCTGCCCTCTGGATTATTTTCTCCCCTCTTAATCTACATTCMATAGACAACTTCAAGTTGCTCTGTCCTGGTATTTAGCAAAGATAAATGATTTTGGAAGCGGAATTCTCCCAGTTCAGAATAAAATTATAAACACGTGACAGAAGATTAATAAAAGCCCCAGACTGCTGGGTGGATATTCCCATTACTGTGTGCAAGCCAGACAACATCCTCCTCCTCCACTTTCCTGGTTTGATAAATGCCTTGAGCTGATGTAAAAATGTGGAGGTTATTTTTAACCGTGGTAGCAGAGCCATCTGTATTGTATCTGATGAAGTTCTGTGATAGAGCAAATTGATTTATTCTATCTCCTTACAAGTTATACTAAGCTTTATGTTATAAATAAGTTGGTTTGAAGTACATGATGTCATTGAGCTTGAAAGTCTCTAGATAAATTTGTGCTTAAAGGGTTTGTGCCTTCTGTATGAATTTAAATTGGTGCAGATTGTTAAATCTCTTTTCTCTCTCTGTCTTGTGGACTGCAAACTCTCTGGGGTCATGACTGTGTCTGTAGCTGTGTTTGTATGAAGCACTCAGGGGCCCCAAACAAGGCTGGTGCTCTTTTACATTACAGAGATAAAAATGAGACAGTCAAAAAGCCAGAGCCATGCATTGCATGGCAGGATTTCCAGGAGCACTGCGAGGAGCTGGGTGCCCAAATCCTGCCCTTTGTTGGGATAAAAGAGAGGGAATTAATGAGGAGCTCATTTCACTTGGAGCAGGAGCGGGGATGAGCCTCATGCCGTGGCCAGTGTGAACTGAGGAGGATTTGAGATTTGTGRTTCAGTTCCAGGAGCTGAGCAGGGACAGACCCTGCGCTTCTTCCCCTTGCCTTGCTCTGAGGGCACTGGGGCTTCTGAGAGAGCCCGTGGAAAAGGAGCCTGCAGCTGTGAGAAGGGGAATTAATCAAATCCTGGGAAGAATGCACTAAATCCTGTCTTGGTTATCTGCTTACAGARCCAGCAAAAATAAGGCAGAACTTCAGAAAGAGAAGGACTGAAATCCCTGTCCCTGTGTTTAAGGGTAGCTTTGGAGAGACTAATACTGAAAATGAGATGATGCCTGATGAGAGCCATGTACAGTGCAGATTTTGGTGTAATTAACAAGAAAATGAGCAGTGCTTTAATTGAGATCTGAAGAGTAAAAGTTAAAAGCTCAGTATCCTCTATTCCTTGCTGTCAGATAGGAATTTACGTGGCATATGTGTAACAAGCCATTGCATTTTAAAAATGGAGCCATAAAAAAGTTGCTGTAATTTAAAAGCAGCCAATTTACCAGGAGTACAGTTTGCAGCTCTGTCACTTGCTAATCAGTCTGTTAAACATAATAGCCATTCTTGTCTGCAGGCAGTTAATCATGTTGTGAATGCACTTATCAGCACATATTAGAAATACAATACAAGACTTTCCAGCAGAGGAATGGATGCAATTACTGCAATCAGTATACATTTAGCGACGCTCTTCTGGTTTTTCTTTCCATTCCCTCTTTTTCCTCTTTTTTTAAATAGTCCAGCAGTGACAGATTTCCCTCTTAGAAAAATATGAAATACACACTTGAAAATGTTGTTAAACTGCTGGAAGGTGACCTGTCCCACTGCTGGCTGCTGAGCCTCCCCTGTGCCCAGCAGTGCTGGGAGCTGCTGCCTTGGAGTGCTGTGGTGATGGTTTCCAAGGCCTTTGAGCATCTCCTGATGTGCTGGGGACGTGGCTGTGGTGGCATTCACTGGTGGTGGGGAGCTGAAGTTGCTGCATTTGAATGAGACTAAAGGAGCTCAGCATATGGATGAACTCTCTTTTAAATTTTTTTTTTAATTTTTTCTGTGCTTCTCTACATCTRAATCGATAGAGATGAGGGATCTCAAAGTTTTTGAAAGGCAATGTTGAAAAAGCATGAAAGCTAATTGCTTGCAGCATGASTACCCAGCAGCCAGGGGTGTAAATACAGCTGTCCAAAGAATGCCAGGCCTCGACAAAATCTCAGGATTTCAGCTGAACAATTTTCCAGGGCTGAGCACATCCTTGTATGGGGGGGAAGGGAGTTGGGAGGGGGTGGGAGAAGGGAAGGGATGATGAAATCCTGAAGAGACTCAGAAAAGAGAGGAATAGCAGGAGAACGATTTTGTGCATTCTGCTTGGCATTAACCCATGATGTTGGGGATGTTTTATGTAGTTAACATGAATTGCAGCACTTACAGGAGCCTGCCTTCTTTTTCTAGAAACCCTTTCATCTGTCTCTTTGTGCTTCGTGACAGCTGGTATTTTTGCTTGGGTGAAATTTTTGATAGTAGCAAGGAAAATGAAAAAGCAGAACYGTGCCCAGATTGTGTGACTGTCGCAGTGGGTGAGAAGGGAGTCAGTGGAACACCCCATCCACCCCAGCAGCATTTCTGTCGCTGGGGATTTTGGGTCATTTTGCTGCTTTGGGTCATTGCTCAGCCTCGCTGGGAGCAGGAGGGATGGAAGCGTCCTTGGTGTGATGGTTCCACATGTGCAGGTGTCTGCTCAGCCCGGACACTCAGCCCACCCCACCTCAGGTTGCTGAAGGCTTCACTGCTGAGGAAATTCCTTTAAATGGAGTTTTGGGATCATGTTTTGGCTTTTACCTTACAGTGGATGGGACAGGCTGGGTGCAACACCACTTTTCCCCCTTCCTTTCTGATTATTCCCTTTCAGAGGCTGAGTGAATTAACMTCCCTTATTCCTCACTTGTGCCTGCACTCGTTTGCTCGGGGTGTGACCTTGAGCAATGTCCCAGCAGCTCCCCTTGAGCTGTCACTGTTGGGAAATTGCTGTCTTGGGAGTGTGCCAGGGTCGTGGCTGCCCTTCGGAAACCTGGAGATGTTATGGGGGGCCTGTGGGGCTGACCTTACTTTAGTGCCATTAAAAATAATTGTGGAATGATTTTTAAAAGGAGAAATATTAAATCCACCCCTCTGCAGTTTGTTATTTGCAGTTATCTTTGCATGTCTAGGAAAATTTTGGACTCGTTTTTAGGACAGAAATGATCTTTTAATGGGGTGACTTAGATGGGAACTCTTTGCTTATCTCTTGCTTTTAGTTCTGGTGGGAGATCAGGACTTTCAGCTCAAACAGCAAAGGGTGGAGGTTCAGAGACTTGCTGCAGATGGCTCTTTCTGTTCATACACTGAATGCAGACCCTGAGCCTCCCTCTGTTTGCTCAGCTGGATAAATTAATCTTGTTTATTAATTAAAACATGGGAAASTGATGTTTCTGTGCCAGTTTCACTTTCATGTTTTTACTGTCTGTTCAGTGGGCACCAACAGCGAGAGGAAGAGCTTAACTCTTCTGTAAAACATAATTAGCAGCCTTTAAAATAAACCAATTTTGTGCCCACCATGGGTCTGTCAGGTGGGTGGGGAGAGAGGAGGTCCCATTTTGCTGGTGTTAATGGGCTGCCCTGCTCCCTGCCCTCGCTGCTTTGAGGATGCTGCACGGACATTTATTTCTGAGCCACCCTGCACATTCCCTCTCCATCTAAGAGAACACTGGATTCAAGGAGAGCCAGGTCTAGTTCATTAGGTGCTTAAACTTGTTGGGAGCTGAAAAGAATGTAAGAGGAGTAAAATAACTCTTGCCATGCCCCTATTTTGATTTTTTCTTGAATTATTTAATGCAGGTGGCATCACAGCAGCTTCTACAGCAGACCTATGAGTTCTGTGCAGCCTTAGCAAGCTGTAGAGACAAAAACATGGACTGGTTTTTAATTTCCCCTTTGGTATTCTGTTATTTAGTCATTCACACAGTCTGGCCATTGAGCAATGGATTAAATTCCAAGTTTTTATTTTTTCAATTAAGTGTTGAATGAGACTTTTTGGATGCTCACGGGGAGAGCCCCGTTTGTCTGYTCCTGCACCCTGCAGCAGCTCAGGGCTGCTCCTGTCACAGGCTGCAGCTTGGCTCCCTCCTGCTTCCATTCAGAAATTCCCTGCCTGGGGAGTTCACATCTCCAGATCCCCTCTGGCTGATTTTTCTCCCCAGGGAGATTCAGCTGTCAGCCTCAATTGGAATTCTGAAATCAAAACAGCAACTGGGTAGCAAGGAGCTTCCTCCTGGCTCTAGGAGGGATTTTCTTTTCTCATGGGATCGGTGCATTCAGAAAGGTCTGATCACCTGGTGCTATATCACACTAAAATAGTTTAAATCGTGTTTAAAATGGCAGGGAATCTTGCTGGAGGGGCGGGCTGAGCTGTTAGGGTGGCTCCAGGTCTGATCTCCGCTGGGAGGGTGAGGAATTGTGAGCATTGGTAAATACAAAACTGCAGAGCCTCGCTGAGTGTGCGTGTTCGGGGGCTGCCGTGTGGAATCCGTCCTGCTGAGCTCACAGGGCATCTGGGAGAGGCRCAGAGAAATCAAACCGTGCCTGCCTCCCACTTCACAGCTGACTGGGGAAGGGCAAGGCTCTGAATGAAGCTGTGCTCAGCTGGTGCTGCTGTGGGGACCTTGGAGGAGCTGGGCTAAGAGGGGTCGGGGAACTCGGGTGTGTGCCGGTGTGGTGGCAATGTGCACAGCCCAGTGCCACCAGGGATTCCTGAAATAGGAATATTTCCTGTCTCATGGAGCCTCTGGATGCCCCTGTCCCTCCCCTGGGTTTTCCCTGAAATGTTTTCAGCTTGGCTGAGGTTCCCTGAGCCTGGGGTCACCCAGAGCTGCACTCTGGTTCTTGTAGAGACCTTTGGAGAGTCTGCAGAGATCTTTGTGCATGAGYTCCTGCTCTGCAAAGAGCTTCTTGTGCCACTGAATTTATTAGCTTTAATTTTCACTCACTGGTTATTTAAAAATTCATCTCTGCTTTTTGATGTATTTCAGCTGCTTTCACAGCAATGTTGAAAATAGACCATGTGATTATGGCATGTAAAAATGTAAGGATTTCTCAATATTGGAAGAAAAATTATAAGTACCATTTGGGCTGTTGATATTTATCAACTGGATAGGTTCCAGCATAAGTCTTTCATCATAAAATCATTCTTATTTTTAAACAACAATAGCTCCCTCTATATTTGCCTGGCCCCAGTTTCTCACTGGATGTGTTTGTTGTTTCCCAACAAGACTTCCTCCTGACAGAGAATCTTTATTTTAAGAAATACACAACACAGCAATAAAGAAGTTCTAAATAGTAGTCAGAAAAATATCCCARTGCAATCAAAATGCTTTTTTAAGCCCCAAAAGACTGCATGCTGTTCCAAAAGGGGAGAGTAATGACAAAGGTACAAATGGGCTCCCAGTGCCCAGCAAGTGGAGCTCACCAATTACCCCATCCCAAGTTCACTCCTAAAAGTTGTTTTGTTAAAGGTTGACTTAAAGAGTATCTAAGGGCTCTTTTACCAGAAGCATTTCTGTGCACTGTCACAAGGGTGCAGGCAAATAAAAATAATTGAAGCAATTGTCTCAGTTGTCTCCAGGGTTGTCATGATGATGTTGATAAAATCAAATAAAGTGGAAGTTATTGCACATTGTTAGTGAGCAGCACAGTTGTGAATTGGCAGTGGAGAAGCTGAAGAGCTTAAAAGGTTTGCTCATTATCTAGATTTATTGTTTTCAGTTGTGGGAAGATGTTGGCTAAGCAAAATAACATCGTAATACCTGGTCTTGGTGGTGTGTTTTGAACAAAAATATTTTCTTGTTGTTTTTATGGCTTTTACTGGATTATTAAAACATGCTGTGTCAATCCATACATTCTTAATGGATTTAGCAGCCTGGGTTTATCCTCTGTAGCCATTTTCTCTGCCTGTACCTCTGTGAAGAGCGTGAACTTTTACGGCCGTGAAAGATCAGGCACCAAAAAACGTTTGGGAGAATATGGACAACAAAGCAAGTYCTGTGTTAGCAGCTCTGTGTCCTTGCAGCCCCACCAGAACTGCTCGTGCTGGGAGGAAAGGGTTGAGGGTCTGACACCTTCATCAGCCAGAGCTGTGTGCGAGCCCAGGGGCCTCCCCCAGGGAGGTGTTTGGGGAGCTGTGCCTGGGGGGACACACCAGGGGAYGGAGGGGTCCTGGGCAGGGAGGCAGAGGGGTTAATATGCACATCTTCATAATTCACGAGCTGCATGCTGCCCTTGGAAGGGATTTGCTTTCATTTCCTTCATCTCAAACTGCTCAGATCTTCATGGAGGGGATGGAGGGGTCCTGGGCAGGGAGGCAGAGGGGTTAATATGCAAATCTTCATCATTCACAAGCTGCATGCTGCCCTTGGAAGGGATTTGCCTTCATTTCCTTCATCTCAAACTCCTCATATCTTCATTTCCTCAGGGGGAGAGGGTCAGGACCTTTAGTCTGGATGTGCTCCCTGAGAGCTCCTGGCCATCTGCTGCTTCATTTGACTTCAGCAGGCAATGAGGGTCTTGAGCACCTCCAAAAGGCTCCTCTTGTGTTTGCTCTTCAGTAGACCACGCTTACAGAATTAATCCTCTTGAGATCAGAGGAGCGAGACCTTTCCACTCAAGTATTTGATAAACTAATGTACCTTGGTAATGTGAGGTCACTGAATTCTTATTGAATGTGGTTACAATTTGTCAGAGTAACAATTGGCCATTATCAACCTGGAAGAGACTCTCAAGCAACATGATATCCCACATTTATTATTTTCCAATTTTTCCAATACCTCATGTCTGCTCCATTTTTGAGGGTGTTGTTTACACTGCTGTGGCTCTCATAAACAAATTGCCATTTACTGAAAGCATTATTTTATGAGTGAATGGAACTTGTGATTTCCTGTAATAGCCAAGTGCAGCAATAGAAGGCTCTGACTTTTATCAGCTCAATTGTTGCTGACCCATGAGTGGGAGCCAGCAGAGCCTTGGTGTGGCACTGCAGAGTGCCCAGAAATGCCCCCCTGCATCTCATTCCCTGCCCAAACACACAGGGCAGCCCCTTCAGCTTGGTTAGCAATGCTAATCCATCTCAGTAGGGAATAATTTTGTTTATTTAAGGTAAAYACGAACCAGTTGTGCTGTTGCTGCTGCATTAATATCAGTCAGAGTATCATTCCATTAATTCAGTAATTCATGTTGGGCTCAGACCAATTGAATTCATTGTTATTTCAGTGCCAGGTGATTTGGTGCTGCTGGTTAAAGCCTCTCACATCAGAGCYGTGCTGGTCCCTCACAGAGATCTGTTATTTTGTAAAAACAAACTGCAGGTTTTTTTCATGGATGTGTCTATGGGGAAAGCTCTGGGACTGAGCAGCACTTTCCTGTCCTTTATTGGGATAACTCCTTTATTCTGGAGCTGGTTGGAACGAAAGTTGGCTTCCTTTGGAATGCATTTGCCATTCTGGGCTCAAGGTGCAGACTGGGATGAGGACTGGGTGTGACAAAGCTTGGCTGG
This sequence comes from Cardinalis cardinalis, assembly GCA_014549065.1. NCBI lineage: Eukaryota > Metazoa > Chordata > Aves > Passeriformes > Cardinalidae > Cardinalis > Cardinalis cardinalis. Next base: position 2,591,200 of record JACDOX010000081.1, read on the forward strand.
GCTGCAAATGCACCAGACAGGTATGAGGGCAGACAACAGGAGATTGGGCAGAAATCCCAAGGATTTGGGCGTTTTTCCAGCCCCCAGCAGAGGCAGGATTGYGAAGGTATGCAAATAGGATTATAAATCACCATTTGAGGAAGAGGACCTACTTACAGGAGTTTGTGAGAGGAAATAAATCCAAAAAGACCCATGGGGTTATTTTTTTTTTCTTCTCTCACCAGAGAGAAAAATGTGTAATGAATGTCTCATGTCTGAAACACTGGGCTGGATTCATCAAAGGGAGTTAGTAATTACCAAATTGAGAGAATCATGAAGCGCTTTTCTAAATTTGAAAGGCTCATCAAGAATAGATCAGGAGCAGGCAAAATTAATAGTTATGAACTCATTTCCATAGAAATGGACTTATTAGCAAGCATGCCAGCTGCCTAAAATTATAAGGTCTTTTCCTTGTGCTTGCAGGAAATAATCTTTTTTTATAAAAGTAATTTTGACTTTTTATTTTTTATTGCTTCTCTAAACTAGAGTTTGGCAAAATCCTAAACTGGGAGAAAATTTCACTGGACAATAGAAATATTTAACTAAAAAGAGAAGAAAGATTTGGAAGGGAGAAGYGATTTATAGTCCTTGGATTCCATCAGACTCTCCCCAAGAGTGCAAACTTATTTAAAAGAAAAATGAAATAAGTCTCCAGGAAAAGCTGAAAAATCTTGATAGGATAAAGTTTGGTTTAACAGGATTTAATGGCTGATAGCAGCATGAGTTACAGTCCTTGTCTTCTCTGCTTGGGCATTTTCCTGCTGGTGGCATTTTGTCTCCAGCAGGCAGATGGACAGTGGCCCCCAAGAGCAAGGCTCTGCCCCCAGTGCCAAACCACACCAAAAGCTGAAGGTTTGCCCTGGCAGGGGGGACCCCTGCTTTTAAAAAGCCTTTCAGTGGTTATGCTGCACAGCCAGGAGAGAAATTGAAATGCAGGTGTTGGGATGGGAATTTATCAGCTAATGGAGCTGACATAAGTAAATGCTGGCATTTGAGGTCTTGATTATGGTTTAATTTATCTCTGGTTTTACTTTAGCAACCTCCATCAATTTCAGTGGAAAAAGGCAGTGGTCTCCCACACGGTATTGCAGAGGATGGTTAATAAATTGCAGGAATTATGAATGTAATACCAGCCTCTCCAGCAGGAAACCTCTGTAGGATAAGAGATGAAGCAGCCAGTAGGTGAGCACTAGTCTGAACATGAGAGAAATTCACTTTTCAGGTTTTATCGTGAGTTTGTTACAGCTGTAACCTGGGAAGAAGCTTAGAACAAAGAGGGTGARTTCATCCGTGGGGTGCTCGGTGTCCCAGATACCACAGCACCTGGCACTGCTCCARGGCTCAAGCGCTAAAGAGGACAAAGACCATAATTTTAGAGAAAATTCATTCACCTGCTGGGGAATAGGAGAGCAGAAAGCTGAAGCCTGGYTTGCCAAAGCTGTGCACTCAGGGGAGGCTCTGCAGGTGAAAGATGGCTCAAGGCCATCATCTCTTGCAGCAGGAGCCCAAGAGGGAAGTGGAACCTTCTTTAATCAATATTCACGTGTCATGCTACTTAATTGGCTACTGAGACAAAGCAGAAAACCTCTGACAAACGTTTGGAGTTGTTTTTCCAAGTGGTGCTAAGGATTCTCTTTGGAACCAGGATTGAGACCTGGGAGGGAGGACAGCTTTGCTCTGTTTCACCTGTTAATGTGGTTTTGTTTGAATTTACCTGTTAATGTGGTTTTGTTTGAATTCAGCTGTTAATGTGGCTTTGCTTTAATTCACCTGTTAATGTGGCTTTGCTTTAATTCACCTGTTAATGTGGCTTTGTTTGAATTCAGCAGTTAATGTGGCTTTGCTTGAATTCACCTGTTAATGCGGCTTTGTTTTAATTCAGCTGTTTGTGTAGTTTTGTTTGAATTCACCTGCTAATGTAGCTGCATCTGAGGAAGGTTTATGTATAAGAGTACAAGCCCAGTGTTGTGRTTTCTTTCTGGATGTGTAAAAAGAAAACCAGGAAAGGAATAATTGAAGCTCTTGTGGGCTGAACTCAAATGCCAGTCAGTGGGACCCATGGAATGGATTTGTCACTGCAGACTAACCTATTATTTAATTAGTCTCTTTGTACCCAAATCCTCCACTGGTGATTTTCTTCTCAGTTTGAAACCACTCCTGGGTGGTTTTGTGAGTGGCCACTGTTGGCCTGAACAGGCTGAAGTGAAACTGCAGACCTAAACACACCTTGACACGCCCAATATGTAAACCCATAGTTAGTGGAAAGCTCATATCTGAATTTTAGTTTTGTGTTGTGAGCATATTAATCGTATGCAATTTAGATAAAACAAACTGCTGGAGGTGATACACAGAAAACAATGAAGTTCAGTTTATGTTTTTAACAGAAATGGTTTAATTACATCCCTATTTTTRTGTCATAAAATTTATCTTAAAAGGTTTTTGCTGGTTGCCTGCTTGGCCACACAAAAGATGCCTTAATAGCTTCCAGTTTTGCCTGGAGGTGGATATTATCTTCTGTCAGCATGGAAAATATTTATCCTCCAGGCATTGAAGCATATGTTTAGGTTGTTTGTTGTCAGAAAGAAAACACGAAAATCAATAATTCCTGCTCAGATTTTTCCCCCTTTACAATTCTCCTTCAGAAACATATGGCAAACCCAGATTCTGCCTCTGTGCATTTGGGGAGAGGCAAAGGATGTTCTAGGTCTCTGTTGTCTGCAGCAGCAGCAGCTAAAACTTCTGAGAGCACAGCTCCTGGAATGGCTGCTCTGGGGAGGGACACACAGACAATGAATGTCCCATTGGCCTGACACACAGCAAATTCAGATTTCACCCCAAAACTTGAGCAGTATTGGTAAAATCRGGTGTTTCCCCAGCAGAAGAAGCAGCTGGCTCTGCAGTCAGAGCCTTTCCATCCTCTCCATGCCTGTGACCTCCACCAGGTCTCCTCACTGCCTGGSAGTCTGGAACTTGTATTCTTTGTAAATAATTGTGTGTAAACTTTGCATGATTTGTGAAACARCTCAGTTTGTGGGAAGTTTGGATGAGCAAAGGTCTGTTTTGTAAACAGATCCCTGCTGTGGATGCTCCGAGTGCTGCTGGTTAAAGCTTGGTGTCTGTTTGCTTCTCTGTAACACAAAAACAAGATCTGTTTTTCTAACCTGAGGATTAATTATTAATATTTACATAGCTTTGGACCTGAGGAAAGTGATAGGAGTTGTTGTTGAGAAAGGAAGCAGAAGTAATTCTTAAATTCATTTCTGGCTGCTGTGCATTTACATCCATTTCTTTACTTTTAAACTTTTATTTCCAGATGAGAAATATACGATTGCCATATAATTACAAGTCTGCACCACTGACGAGGAGAATGTTGTCATGAATTCAAAATAGGGATAATCTACCCCTCATTTATTGTCATGTATAATTTCTGCAAATCCATTTTTTCACTGAGATAAAGACCAGTTTGGGTTTGAAAGACTTTTTTTTCCCTCCACAAGAGCTCATTTCTGGTAGAACATGAGGAATGGCCAAGTATTCTGTTGTTTTGCAGCATCAAAATTATAATAATGTTGTATTAAATAATTTAGCAGCTTCTGTGCACTGCTTTTCCAAGGGTTTGTGGCTTATTCTGCAAGTTCATTGTGATTATGGAGAATGAATGCCTGAGTTTAATGGGAAAAATATTTCCATTTCAGGAAACTAAAAGATGAAGTTTCACCTTACTTAGAAAGTTCTGCAGTTGTCCATGTGCAGTTTTTAGGTTTCTGTCAGTGTCTCAAGTCTGACACACTGAATTTAATGTGAATCTAATGGCAGATCTTCTGGCGAGTAGGAAAGAGAAATGAAAATCCGCTTTGCTGCCAACACCCCAGTGACGGTGTGGGGAATTGTGCCTTGTTTTCCAGAGCAAACATGACGTCCTACGAGATCCTGCAGATGGATTTTGAGATTGACAACGGCAGCAGCCTGGCAGGGGCGCAGCAGATCACCTGGCAGGTGGAGTACCCGCGGGACGACTCCGTCAGCGAGCTCGTGGTGTCCGAGATCTTCGTCAGCCGCACCATGTTCGTGGGCATCGTGCCCCTTGCCATGGTAAGCACCTC